>PVIW01000341.1:151724-296221 GCA_004026585.1 Noctilio leporinus | reverse complement strand
AAACAACAATAAAATTAAAAAATAAATAAATAAAAATAATGAATAAAATATAAAAAAAAAAGAAAAGAAAAGAATCTTAATGTATTTTGAATCCAGAGTGTTACAAATTACCTTGATTATGAGACATTTTGGGTGTGAAACCTGTTAACTGCTCTAAAAACCGGTGCTTGAGTTACATGCTTTGGGAAATGCTTGACTGGGTGGTCCCCAAGACCCCTTGCAGCTTCATGGCCAATGAAGCCTTGGTTCTAATACAGGTGAGACCTCATGCTGCCTTGTGAGCTCAGTTCTGGTGAGAAGCAACTTCCAGACAAGTCCTAAGTGACTCCCAGGTTTCTGGTGCCCTGCCTGCCTGCCCATGGCAGGTTGCCCAGGCAAACAAAACAGGCAACTCAGCCACCCAGGCCTCGGGCTCCACCCTCAGTGCTCCAGGCTGGATGTGATGTGCCTCCAGGGCCTCTGAACGCTGTGTAAGCTCTGGAGCTGTGCCAGAGTGAGCCGGGGGAATCTGGGAAGACAAGGTCTTGAGCATCTACTAGGGGAACATGCCTGTCTTAGAAGGCCATGTAAAGATGGTAGAAGATGCTCCTACTGCTGTGGGGTCATGTTGTCAGCCTTTTGCTTTAGCATCTCTGTGTACATCCCCCATTCTCTGCCTCACCACTCTCATTTCAAGGAACAGCTAGCGAAGGAACAGATAGACACACGCAATGCTGAGTGCATTTTGAAAAACAATGCAGAACAACAGTGACATTTTAATATGAGAAAGCCCTGGAGTTCAGCCTCCTTTCTGATTTTTGTTGCTTCTCTTGCTGAGAACAAGCTATCTGCTGTGTCATGGAGGCAGAATGCTTGATGCTAACAGAATCCCATCCAGGACACCACATTGCATTTAGTCATTGTGTCCCCTTAGGCTCCTTGAGGCCCAGTCAGATCTATCCAGAGTGTTCCCAAGCCCAGAGGACACATACCAAGCACTCAAGGAAGCTCCTTTGTTAGGTGTGAGATGAAGAATATCATACTTCTCATCTAAGTGAGGTGGGGTATTAATAAGGCAACCAGCTCTCTCCAAAGAAGTTTTACCATAAATTTCTCTCCTCCAAATCTAAGCTCTTTTTATATCCTTGATTTACTCACCTGAGGGATTCAAGAAGACAGTATATTGCTCTGGCGGGTGGCTCAGTTGGTTGGAGCATCGTCCTGTACACCAAAATGTTGCTGGTTTCACCCCTGGTCCTGAAATAGGTCAATGTTTCTCCCTCGCACTGATGTTTCTCTCTCTCTCTCCCTCTCCATCCCTCCCTCCCTCCCTTCCTATCTAAAAATCAATAAACACATCTTCAGGTAAGGATTTAAAAAAAATTTTTTTTTTTTTTTTTTTACAAAGGAAAGGTATGGTTTGAAGTCTGTCTCATATTCACTGGTGTATCCAACTGATAGCCAAAGAATTGGTCCCTCAGTGAAACGGAAACTAGAGGAGTCCAGCTTCAACGTCTTACGTAACATTGCTAGATGCTGGGGATGAGAAGGTTCTATGCCCGGCAGAGCGCAGGCAGTCAGCCCAGACCCGGCCACTTCAAAGGAAGAGCCGTCTAGCTCTGCTCTTCAGAAAGCAATTTTGTCAGCTAGAGGCTCAATTTTCCTCTTGAGGAAGCTGTACTCTCTACTTTTCCTTATTATGTGAACTTTTGCTGAAGTGCTTTTTCTCACCTAAATCTCTGTTTTATTTATATTCCTTATCTCTAACAGATTCTAAGGTGTTTGTTAGGCCTTCACTCTGGGACTTCTCATTCTTTCTTGCAGATCCAGGATGATCTGTATCTATATGTACTAACTATATTCTCCATCTATCTGTATCTTCCCCCAATAAACCAGAATTATCTACTGCAGGGTGAGACCTGTGTAGGTCAGTCTTCCCCAGCCTAGGTGAGTGTTCTAGGAACCCATCTGTATCAGTGGATCAGCTGGCATTGCTGTGAGAGGCTGTGTTCAGCTTCACTGAATTTTTTTGAAGACTCTTTAAACGTGTTTGTCTGTTTCATGATGGGTGATTTACGAGAGCACCTGCCCACACCACACTGAGTGTTGAGCAGTTTTTGACCAAAAACAGCATGACCCCCATGCCCCACCCTCCCTATTCACTGGATCTCATCCCAAGCAACATTTTTTGTGTGTTTCCTTAGGTTAAAAAAAAGTCCTCATAAAGAAATGTGGAAGAGGTGAAACAAAAATGAGAGAAGCACTAAAGGGCATCAAGATTAATGAGTTCAAAAACTGTTATGAGCAGTGGACAAAACGTCTTGATAGGTGCATTGCATCAAATGGAGAGTACTTCGAATATGAGTGAAGTTTGTGTGTTTGTTTGTTTAAAATATTTTATTCATTATCTTCAGAGAAAAGGACAGGGAGGGAGGAAGAAGGGGAGAGAGGCATCAATGTATGGTTGCCTTTCACCTGCCTCCAGCTAAGGACCTGGCAGGAGACCTGGCTTACCACCTGGTTATGTGCCCTGATTGGGGAATCAAACCAGTGACCTTTGGGTTCGCAGGCTGGTGCCAATCCACTGAGCCACACCAGCCAAGGTGAATGTGACTGAAGTTTAAACATGTAAGAATAAATACATGATTTTAATAAATAACTTAATTCCTTTTGGGGGGACGTTTCCACTCGTATATAAATTTTTTATATTGAATTCTTATCCTACAAGCATACAAAATCAGTATTTAATTCTAGTAGTTTTTTTTTTTGTAGATTCTTTAAGATTGTGCACATGATCATGTCATCTGCAAATTAAGACAATTTTTCTTCTTTCTTTTTTCTAAATTTAATTTTATTGTTGTTGTATTACATCCATCCCCTTTTTGCTCACCTCTGTCCATCTTCTTTCTAATATATGTGACTTACATATCTTTTCTTTGTTTTATTGAACTAACAGTCCTGTACAGCAGTGAATAGAAGCCACGAGCATGACTTTTGGATGTATTGTTTAGTTTTAAAATTTGCAATTGGTTCCAAATTTTGTCCATTCTCATAGGTACATGTTGTGTAACTCATTTGAATTTACATTTTTGTGGTGACAAATAATATGGTGTGTCTATTCATATGCTGATTTGCCATCTGTGTATTTTCTTTGGTGAGGTGTCTGTCTGTTAAGGTCTTCGGCCCATTTTTTAGTTGGGTTGTTTGTTTTCTTACTGTTGAATTTTAGGAGTTCTTTCTAACACACCTTCATTAAGGTGTGTTTTTCACAAATATTTTTTCCAAGTTTGTGGTTTGTCTTCTCATTCTCTGGACATTATCTTTCACAGAAAGGAAATTGTTTTAAATAATTTTGTCCCATTTTTGTGCTTTTTATCTTCAAGAGAACTTGTCTGAACTTCCTCTGCCACCATGGACATCCCATCCTTTCCTTGTTAGATTAGTTTTTATAATTCCTATTTGTTTTACTGATATTATTAATCTGTCCATTCATGAGTATATTTTCCTTTAAAGTGTTGAATGGTTATATTAATGGCTGCTTTAAAAGTAGTTGTTTGCCTGTTGTAACATCTAGGTCATTTTAGAATTGGTTTCTATTGCTTGATTTTTCTCTAGAGTATGGGTCATATTTTCCTATTTATTTGCCTGTCTACTGATTTTTCGTGGATGTATACTGGATACTATGATGGTATGTTGAAGACACTCTGGCTTTTATGTTTCTCTGATTAAGGGTGTGTCTGTTTATTTTAGTCTAGCAGGTACCTAATCCTGATATTACCTGTGGTGGGAGGCAGCTGAAATGTGTTTTCAATTTCCTCAACTTCCACCTGCTATTTATTAGGTGGTCCCTCTGGGGTCTTTAGAACATATGCATGGTCTGGCAAGGATTTTGGCTCCGTTTATATTGAGCTTGTGGTTGACCCTTGTGCAACATTATCTTCTCCACAATCTGTCCCAATCACTTTTAAAAGCGCTGACTTTTGGCCACCTTGAGCTTCATGCATATTAGGGAATGTCTGAAGACAAAAAGACTCAATCTCTCAAATCATATAAATTGTTAAGATATTTTAAGGGTGGACTCTTATCCAGTTCCCACATGATTTTTGTCCCTTTCCAGTGCCTTCATGCAGTTGGTATAAGATATTTTTCCATTAGTTGTTAGTACAGAAAGATTTATCTGACCAAACTCTTTTGCCATTATCATGCAGAATGAGTTTCAAAGGTAGTTTCTTGACTACCTTTAGAAGTGTGAATTTGGTCCCACATACAAATACAGAGCTGGCTTAGATTTCTAGTTTCCTGTGGGTCCAGAGTGAGAGGGAAGCTTCCATATTCTAGTTCCACTTCCACCATTCAATCTAATAGCACAGCCACTTACAGGCTTCCAGCTTCAGGCAGGCGGTTCCAGCCCTGACCACCCCCACTCCACCTCCCATGATGTGGGGTTTATATTCACAGAGGCAGTATAACCGCAACATCAGACATGTATATTCAGGCCTGGTGTCCCCATGGGCTGTTCTGATGTCAACTCACACTTGCCAGCTCAGTCATGCATTTTGAACAAATGTCCAATAATAATTCACTTTGCATAAGGATTTCTTAAAATATTTTTAAAAATCTAGTTTCAATTATGCATTAATTACTTGAGACGTGGTATGCAATTTAATGGATTAAAAGCTTACTTAAGAGTTACCATATATGAAAAATTATGTGTACATTTTAGACATTGTGAATACTCCAAAGAAAATTATAATTTTATAGATAAATGAAAACATTCAGAAAATATTTAATGAATATTTATCAATCCAGGCATTCTGAGTGCTAGAAATACAGTAATAACATCCTATTGCAGACCCTTACTATAAAGCATTAATATCCTTTTTATACGTGAGGATACAGAGACTCAGAATTGAAGCTGAGGTGACCTTTCCAAGTTCACATCACTGGTAAGAAGTTTATATTGGATGTCAGACCCAAGTCTTTTTAGTTCCAGTGATCAAATGTTTCACCACTATTCTGTTTTGGTCTTGCCAAGAATTACCTGGTTGCCATCTTTAAGGTCCAAAGTAGGGGACTCAAGAAGGACATGGACTTTAAGAATGGTTTAAATAGCTAGCTTTGATACTCTTGAGGTTGCTAGATGAAATTGGAGCCTCCCTGGGCTATGTCAAGAAACTCAACATCAGATAGATTCTTGGCAGTCACTGATTTAAATTTGTGGCTTCAATAATTCACTAAGGGTACCAGAGATATGTAGTAACTGACAGATCTGAGGCACGAACATTTTTCATCTTTCCAAATTTTTCAATACTATGTTTAAAGTTTTAAAAATTATTTAACATGGAAAATATCAAAATTAAAACAAAATTATTTGGACCAACTACCTTTATCCATTGTCTCACACTTTAAAATAGCTACTTTTAATCATTTGAGTGACAGTCAAGTAGATAGTGTTAAAATAATACCCATTCCTAATCCCACCTCTCTTGCAGCTAAGGGTGACCACATTATGCATTGGGCTAAAAATATAAGCTAGGTTGCTGGTGCTATTCTTTTTTGTTTTCTCATTCCTGCCTGGAATGAAGATTTAATGGCTAGAGCTGCAACGTCCAGCTTGTGAGCATGTGTTATTTACAATAGCCAAGTGTTGGAAATAGCCTAAGTGCTCAACGGTAAATGAGTGGATGAAAAAACTGTGGTACACTTACACAACGGAATACTACGAAGCTGGAAGAAAGGAGGAACTCCTACCCTTTTGTGACAGCGTGGGTGGAAGCAGGGAGTATTATGCTTAGTGAAAGAAGCCAGGTGGTGAAAGACAAATACCATATGATCTCACCTGTAAGTGGGACCTGATGAATAAAACATAGGTGCAAAATAGAACCAGTGACATGGAAACAAGGAACAGACAGACAGTGACAAGAGGGGACGTGGGACGGGGATAACAGGGGAAAGAAGGGGAAGGGTCTAGTCAAGGAACAAGTATAAGGGACACAAGGACGTGAACAACAGGGTGAGGATTGACTGTGGGAGTCGAAGGGTGGGCTGGGCAGGGAAGAGCAATGGGGGAAAAGCTGGGACAACTCTAATTGAACAACAATAAAGTGAAACAAAGTAAAATAATTAAATGAAACTAGAAAAGGCCAAGAGAATTGCAGTGATGTTGACTCTGACAAGGGGTATTTCTAAACCCACATCAGCAGCTACTTTCCTCTACCGTGCTTGCTAGGGGGGAGGGCGGGGAGTGTTCATTTCTTCAGCCACAAATGGCAGATTTCTCATTAACTGGAGTTAAAACATTCCTAAATGGTTCACCTCTCTAACTTTAAATATTATATTTAAAACTGCCCTTTCATAATTGAAAAATATAAAATTATTTTTAAAAAACCCCCTTTCTTGAATTCTCTCCAACATCCGCTGATTCTCTGCCATACAACAGGCATAATCATCTCACAATCCCTCACTCCCTTTCTTCTCTTGGACTCTTTCCCCTGACCCTCGGGGCTTCCTATTTTTGTTGGTTATATAATCATTTAAAATCCATCTAGAGTGGTATTGTGTTAGTCTGCTAGGTCTGCCACAACAAAAATACTTACAGATTAAACAGCAGACATTTATTATGGTTCTGGAGGCTACACGTCTAAGATCAAAATGCCTTCAGGGTTGGTTTTAAGTGAGGCCTCTCTCCCTGGCAGTGGCTGTTCTTCCAGATGCAAGAGGTGGGGGTGGAGTGTGGAGAGAGAGAGAGAGAGCTCTTTGATGTCTCTTATTAGGATCCGAGTCCTATTGGATTAGGGCTTCAACTTTATGACCTCGTTTAATCTTAACTGTCTCCCTAAAGGCCCTATGTCCCAATACATTCCCGGTGCAGGTTGGGGTTTCAACATATGAATTGGTTGGGTGTGGGGACCACAACTCAGCTCATAGCAAGTATCATAAATAATTTGCTAAAACTTCCTTTTCTTGCTCTATTACATTTATACAACTTATTTTGATTCTTCACTATGAAAAAAGACCAAAGTAGCTTTCTACACTTACTTCTAAGAGGAAGTAATTGTGGTTATTTAGAGAGTAGAGATTCAGGTTATATCAAGGAGGGGTATATTAGGAAGGATTAAAGTTTTGTGTTTTTTTGAAAGATTTTATTTATTATTTTTAGAGAAAGAGGAAGGGAGAGAGACAGAGAGAGAGAGACAGAGAGAGAGAGAGAGAGAGAAAGGCAGGTGGTTGCCTTTCACCTGCCTCCAGCCATGGACCTGGCTGGAGACCTGGCTTGCAACCTGGTTATGTGCCCTGGCTGGGGAATCGAACCAGCAACCTTTGGGTTCACAGGCAGGTGCCTTATCCACTGTGCCACCAGCCAGGGTTTAGGATTAAAGTTTTTAGTGTGAACAGGACCAATTCATAGAGAAAAAAAAAAGTAAAGAGAATTTTAGGCACTTTCAGTGAGTGTCCAGTGAGACTTAATTTGTTTATTAAGTAGGAGATAAAACTTGAGTGAAAAACGAAAACTTAATTAATTTAGGTTGTTAGGTTGTATATAGGAAACACATGACTTTTGGCTAAAATGTGATGTGGAGGGCAATTAGGTGCTAGCATGAACATTTTCACATATGTCATTCTGAAGGATCTGTCAAAAGTCTTGGGAAAATATCAAAGGTCTGCTGTCTTGTGCCAGTGGAACCTAACAGATTGTTTCGTGTTTTCTTCCTCTGAAGGTAAAATAAATGAAAGTTCAGTATACATAGTTTGGTGAATATTTGTCATTGGAACCATATGGTGCTAGAAATAGACATATCTGAGAATGTGTAAGATTTAAGGTTGCCCTCAGACTTCAGCATGAGAAAAAGAAAGTACAGAGGTTCTTTTTTTTTCAAGTGAACCAATAGCTTAGAAAACATGCTAGATATATTTTTCATGAATTCTGTTCAAGGAAAAATGATTTTTGAGCCTCAGTTCCTTGACAATGGATAATTTTATCTTGTTCTCCCCTCCCCATTTCATTTGTACTGGTTGGAACCAGCTCCTGAAAGTGAGAAATGAATCACTGCTGCCCATGGGTCCAAAGAAAGGTGGAGCTGTTTGTGATAAAAGCTGGTGACACAAGTATTTTGAAATAACACTTTAATTTCAGATAATTCTAAGTCATTCTAACTAAACTAAATAAGAAGCAACGAGTGGCAATTACAACAAGGCACAATTAGATTTTGATGGAAGAGCGTTCTCAGAACTGTCCCTGTGTGAGGCTTTGTTTCCCTAGGAAGGCTGAGATATTTCTCTTCTTGAAGAAGCCTGTGTGGGGAGCAGGGCTCAGCGAAGCGTATTCTGCTGGGTATTTGTCTCGTGTGTGGCTGTGAAGCCAGGCAGGGCAGGAGAGTGGAGTAGTTAGTGTCAAGGCTCTATTAGGACTGGACAGCCTGGGGTGTAAATCCTTTCCAGCCGTGTGTTCTCTTGGGCAACTGCGTGAGCTTCTCTGAGCCTCAATTTCATTATCTGTAAAATGAGGTGGTTGTAACAATTAATTAATGCATGTAATAAGCTTATACTTTTGTAATTGTTTAGTAAATGGTAGCTCTTGTTATTTCCTGCAAGCTTTCTGGCATTGCTCAGAAAGGAAGAGTGAAATGAATGAACACCAATGGACCAAAGGCTGCGGCTGGCGCTGTGCTATGACTTCCCATCCACTCACTCACTCACTCAGTTTTCAGCTTCCCTGTGAGGCTTGATTCTTCCCATTCTTTACCCCTGTTTGTTCCCATTCTTGAGGCTGTTGTTTTGGTTGTGATTGGATTATTTAGGAGGCACCATGTAAATGTATTTGAAAGTCACTGATCTGGAGCACACTGTGGGCACCAGGGGCCTTAGACTCTGTTCTGAGGCTGCCTTGGACACTACCCTGCGCAGCATTGTCTTGGCTCTTAAAACTAAGCTACCCTCACATCGAGGAGCCACCATCTGGTTTTCATAAAGTTGCTCCCACATCACAAGGAAAACCATCCTTCTCTCCTCTGTTGTTATGACTGACCCTCTCCTGAGAACCTCCTCCTGAGCAGTCAGATCCACCTGGTTGACCCCAATAGAAAGGATTGGGCCTCTTTTTGCCCCACTCATGGGCATGTTTATGTGTGCTGTTATGTACTGGGTACATTAGAATTTCACAGGGTTGCATTTTTAGTAGTTAAGCCTCCAGCTCAAGGGTTCTTTTTACAATAGCAAATACCTCAGCTGACATGTAAGTGATGAGTTATCAGTGCATGGGCTCCGAAGATCAACCAGGGCTTGGACTAGGGTGAGACGAGTGAGGCGCCGAGGTCACAGTTTTGGGAGTCACTTGCTGAAGCTCCAGAGTGTCTTCTTAAATCTTGCTCTCTCAGTGCCTATTTCCTTCACCCTGGGGTAACCTAATGGTCTCCTAAGTGGCCTCCAAGGGCCACTGTTGCCTCCTTCAATGAACTCTTCTTGTCGTGGGTTAAAGTGACTCAAAGCCAAGCCTATCATTTCCTAATTAAAACTCTTTGAAGGCCCCCATTGCCTACAGAAGCCTCTTTCTGCCTCAGCTCCAGCTCTGCTTACTTACCCATGTGAAGTTACGTGACTGTTCTGACCAATATATTTACCAAGGGTTTCTTCTTTAACTCCCACCTGTCATGCCAATATCAGCTTGGAATCACATCCCGACCCCAAACTCTGGATCAGGAGCCCCACTTCTGTGGAAGCACAGAACCCTGATTTTCCTCTAGTCCTTTGTATTATAATTATTTCTTTGCCTGTCTGTCTCTCCCATTAACTTGTTTGTTGCCTATAATCCCTCTTCTGGGTATCTAACAGGAGACATTGAAAATACTTACTTGTAAAGACATATGCATCCTCATGTTCATTGCAGCATGGTAACCAAGACATGGAAACAACCAAAGTGTCCCCTGGGAGAGGATTAGATAAAGAAGATGTGATATATATATAATGGAACACTACTCTGTCATAAGAAAAGATGAATACTGCCATTTGCAAAAGCATGGATTGACCCTGAGAATATTACACAAGCAAAATAAGTCAGTCAGAAAAAGCTAAGAATGATATGATTTTATTTATATGTGGGATATAGAACTGAAACTCAGACACAGGCAACCTTGTACTGATGTGTGGAGGGTGAGAGTTAATCTTTTTTTTTTTTAATTTCATTTTTATTAATTAAATTTATTGACATGGCATTCAGTTCTGCTCTAATTTTTTAAATTTTTTTCCATTTGTTGACTTTGGGCTGCTTTTGTTCTTATTAGTTCTTTAAGATGTAAGGTTAGTTTGTTTCCTTGAGGTTTTTTTTTTTCTCTTGACATAGGCCTGTAATAATATAAAATTCCCTTTTATTACTGCTTTCATTGTATTCCAGAAGTTTTGATATGTCATATTATCATTTTCATTTGTTTCTATATATCTTCTAATCTCACCTTTTATTTCTTCTTTGACCCAGTTGTTTGTAGTTTTTTGTTCTTATTTTGATTTTTTTAGTTCTTTTTTCAGTTGATTTCTAATTTCAAAGCACTGTGGTCGGAGATTATGCTTGGTATGATTTCAATCTTAAATTTGTTGAGAATAGTTTTGTAACCTACCATATGGTCTATTCTTGTGAATGTTCCATGTGCCCTGGAGAAGAATGTATAAGCTGATGTTCTGGAGTGAAAGTCTCTGTAAATGTCACTTACGTCCACTTGGTCTAATGTGTCATTTAAGGCCTTTTTGGATTGAGGTAATTTGTTGTTCTGTTTGCTTCTTAGATTCAAGGATCTAGCTCTTTAATAGTTTTAGGAAGTTCTTATCAACTATTTGTTTGAGTAGGCTCTCTGTTCCCTTCTCCCTCTCCTTCCAGTATGCCTATTATTCTTTTTATATATTTTTAAAAGATATTTTTTATTTACCTTTAGAAAGAGGGGAAAGGAGGGAGAAATCAAGGGAAAGAAACATCAATGTGTAATTGCCTCCCATATACCCGCAACTGGGAACCTGGCCAGCAACCCAGGTATGTGCCCTGACTAGGGATCAAACCTGCGACCTTTTGATTCACAGTCTGGTGCTCAATTCACTGAGCCACACCAGCAAGGACATTTTTTTTTTTTTTTAAGATTTTTTAAATTCATTATTTTTAGAGAGAAGGAAAGGGAAGGAGGAAGAAATGGAAAGAAACATCAATGTATAGTTGTCTTTCCCATGCCTCCAGCTGGGGACCTCACTGGAGACCTGGCCTGCAATCTGAGTATGTGCCCTGACTTGGAATTGAACCAGCAACCCTTGGATTCGAAGGCTAGTGCTCAATTCATTGAGCCACACCAGCCAGGGCCTGCCTATTATTCTTATATTGCTCTGATGGAGTCAGATAGTTCTCACAGAATTAAAAAAAATTATGCTACAGTCTTCCTCTTCTTCCTACTATGTCATTTCTGAATTTCTAGCTTTGATATCACTAACTCTTTCCTCCATATGGTCAGCTCTATTTCCTGTGTTTGCTAGTTCATTCTTGATCTCTTTTATTGAGTTTTTTATTTGCAGAATTTTTATTTGTCTTTTTAAAGTTTTGATCTCTTTGGTTAAGTACTTACATTGTTCATTGATGTTTCTGAGTTTCTTAAACTGCCTATCTGTGTTTTCTTGCCTCTCATTGAGTTTTTCAGAACTGTAATCTTGAATTCTCTGTCATTTAAGTCACATATTTTCATGTCTTTACATTTATTTTCTGGAGATCTTTCATTTTCTTTCAGAGCTACCTTGTTACCTTGGTTATTTATAATGTTTGATGGACTCCTTCTCCATCTAGGAATCTGCATATTAGTGGCTCTTCTCTAGATTGATAAAAAGTCTTTTTTTTTTTTTTTTTTTGCTTTCCAGTAGGTGGTGCTGAATCTCATTTTTAGCTCTCTTGCGCTTCTCTGGCTTTTCAGGTCTCTGCAGGGTGATGGAAAATGACCAGTATTCTCTGGGAAGGTGGGCACCTCCCCTGTGATCTGGTAGTTTTGGCTTCAGGGTGCCAACACTGCAGGGGAACTTGGTGGGTGACAGGACTCCACATCCGTGCTTTGTCCCTGCCCTGGTCACTGGGCTCAGACACAGCTTGTACTGCCCACTTCTGTAGCATTTCTCACTAAATTTCTTTGCTCCTCCCAGCTGAAGGGATTGCCATCCACAACCCCACTCCTCCCCTTTCTGGACTGAGCCTTCCACAGTGAGCTCTGGGTGGCAGGGCAGGGCTATGTCTGTGGCTCCTTGGAGCTCTTCTACCTTCTTACCTCCCTATTTAGCTCCCACTTGTCCACCTATAGAGGTTTCTATGTATAGGTATCTCAGACCTGTTTGTGTGTTGAGCAGGGAATCCTTTGTGGAATTATAGCTGTTCAATTATTGTTCAATTATTGAAATTTCAAAGGGAGAAACCAAAAGGATCTCTCAGGCCACCATTCCTCTGATGTCACTCCAAGTTCATCTTCACAGAAGCTTATTTCCCAACACAGTAGGTTTATGGGGTCCTTAAAAAGAAGGATTTAGAATAATATTCTTTTCTTGTGTTCTGTACTGTAACAAGTGATTTTGTAGATTGGGTGAGTCACATTTTCCCCAAGGCCAAACAGCTCTTAATGTTGTTTATGTAATTACCTTCTTTTGTTACATTCTGTCTTTGCTCTTATTGGCAATGCTTTATGGTTCTCCTGATAGGAAATTGTTTCCAGTGTTGGATAGGTTAAATTTAAAAACTATAATATGGACAGAAACAGCAAGGTGGGGACTGACTGTGGGAGAGAGCGTGGGATAGGTGGTGCAGGGGAGAGCAATGAGGGGAAAACGGGATAACTGTAATACAACAGTAAATTAATTTAAAAAATCCCACTAGGGTAGGGGCTCTGGCCAGGTGGCTCAGTCGGTTGGAGCATCTTCCCATACATCAAAAGGTTGTGGGTTCAATCCCCAGTCAGGGCACATACCTAGGTTATGGGTTTGGTCCTTAGCCAGGGAACATTTAGGAGGCAATCAATCAATGTTTCTCTCACACCTATGTTTTTTCTCTCTCTCCAAAATCAATAAAAGCATATCCTCAGGTGAAGAAAAACAAAACAAAACAAACCTCTCTGCTAGGTGCCAGAGAGTTGGTTTGGGATGGTTGGTGAAGGAAAGGAGTTATCTGAATGTCAGGGTGTTCTAGAATGCTGGGGAAAGGAGATAAAAGTCTTCAAGCAGCCCCTTCAGTTTACTACGGAGTGGGGCTATATTTGTGGTGGGATCAGGGAAGGTGTGGGCTTCGTAAAATGTTTCAGAAGCTTCTATTATAATGAGAAGGGTCTGATAAACACACTGTTTTGTGCAAGGTCCCTTCTATAAGGTGTACATACTTGAAACTTTGCATAGCCTATTCCCAAGTGGTTTGTAGCAACCTAATAAATAGAAAACCTAAGATTCTGTAAATCTAACATAATGTTTGCTTTTCCATTCTGTTTTTCCAGATAAAAAACAGAAGGCCCAGGAACTAGCAAAGGTGTATGAGCTACTCAGCCTTGGTCTAGAAATTCTTTATAAATAATAGTAATGTACTAGCACAAATGTTCATTGTACAGGGCCCATAAGACTCCAAAGGAGATCCTGAGTAGGTGAGGGCAATTTGAGTTTACTAGCCTGGGGTGTGTGTGTGTGTGTGTGTGTGTGTGTGATCAGATGCAGGCTAAAGAAGAACATTATTGTGTAAATGTACCATTTTTTGATCCAATCACCCATTGATGGACACTTAGGCTGTTTCCAGCACTTGGCTATTGTAAACAGTGCTGCTATGAACATAGGGGTACGTAGGTTCTTATGAATTGTTTCAGGATTCTTTGGGTATAGTCCTAGTAGTGGAATTGCTGGAACACAACAGAATACTACACAGCAGAAAGAAAGAAGGAACTCCTAACCTTTGCAACAGCATGAATTAAGCAAGTATTATGCTTAATGAAATAAGCCAGTCAGTGAAGGACAAATACCATATGATCTCACCCATCAGGACAATAATAAACAAAACTAACAATAAGCAAAACAGAATCAGATATATGAATATAGTGAATAGGCCTCCAGTGGGCAGGGGGAAGGAGGGTGGGGGAAGGGGGGAGGAAGAAGCAGGGAAGGGGAGCAATTTAGACAAGAACCTAGTATGGAGGAACCATGGACATGGAAAACAGGTGGGATTGACTTTGTGGGGGAATGGGTGGGTGGGGAAGAGGACAGAGGGGAACAAAAAGGGAATGGATATAATACAGCAATGATTAAATTAAATTAAAAAAAAAAAAAAGAAGAACCTTATGAGCTAACATGGAGAAAGAATTTAGGGCACTCCTGACATATTCAAGTGCTCATAAGTGTTTTCTCTTCTTCCCTTTCCTTCCCTTTCTTCTCTTCCTCCTCATCCTGCCTGAGGCAGTCAGAAATGAGCGAGAACTGGAACAGGGAGGCAAGGCAAAGGCAGCTGGCCTCCATGGAAGAGGGAGGAATGGGAGTGGAAGTGACAATGATGAATCTGACCTAACCCATGGAAACTGTGACAGTAAATGTTGTGTTAAGTCACTAAATTGTGAGAGTACTTTATTACACGGCAATATAACTAATACAAAGTTGGTGATAGGAAGGTCTAGAACTTGGGGACACAAATTCTGTTTCCTGAGGTGGCCTCTGAGTGGCACAGGAATGACAGACCAAGCATGGTGGTTAAGCATGGACAGACCATATATTATAATAGCACTCCGCAGCAACCAGTCCAGCAAGGTAAATACAATCTACAGCAATTGTCCCAAAATGGTCAGAACTTGGACAATGACTGTCATCTTCCTTATATTTTGCCCCTACTTTCAACTCAGAACCAAGCATTATAAGGCAAATATGCTCCCCCAAATCAATTACCTAAGATGTCCTACCTCGTTTATCCAGCTTCCAGCTTCAGCATGCCAACAAATTCTAATCAGAGCATGACTGAAGCTATCCCCACACTTTTTTCATTTTTAGCTAGAAAGCTTTTCTAACCCCTGCTTGCCTTTGAATCTCTGGCAAATGGCAATTGATGGTAGCTGATTCCCTTATTACAGCAAGCTCTAAAAGGTCTCTGTTCTCATTTGGGGGTTGCCATTTATTTTCATAGCACCATATAGCTCTACTTACATGCATCCCCCTGTCTCCACCTGGACATTTATAAGCCTAAATTGTTCTAGATGTCCCTGCAGTGGAATAAGCAAATTTGGCAAATACTGACCTTACTTGCTTTTATAAATCTTTCTTAAATGTACGTATAGCTCACATTTATTTCAATGTTTAATCTTAGAAGTGTTTTGGGTCTTTATTGAGAACTTTAGTGATGTTTTTGCAACCAGAAGTATGCTTTAGGAACTTAAATCTAGTTTACATCAATTAGCCTAGAGTGAAATTCCTTTTACTATAAATCTGTGTGCTTATAGTCAGTTTCCAAGAACCCATCAATGATGTTAAGTGAGGACTTACTGTATTTTGTAAAAACTGCCTACAAAATTATGGTCCAAATTTCTTTGGGCTCTATTTTTCCAATAGTTCTTGAAATCTGCCCCTTTCTGGTCTGCTGTCTCTCTTATAGCTTGACTTAGTTCCTTCTAGAGCTCTTTTCACAATTGAGTTTCTATCACCTGCTTTTCTATTTCATTGCCCTCCTGCAAGTTTATTCTACACATTGTCTTCAGCCTCTGTCTTCAGTTTGTCCCTCTTTTAATCTACTCTTTACCAAACAATGACATATTTTTAAAAATCTGCAGCTGCTAGTTATAGAAAGTAGAATGAATAACTGGGATCCCACTAAAATGTTTATTTCTAAATGCCCCTTTACTAAAAGATTATGAAGGAAACCACTAGTGAAAAAGAGATGTCAACAAATATTTGGAAGATGGGAAGCATATAAAAGCCCCCAAAGGGAACAGGGGTGGCCAGAGGAGGCCGCCAGCTGCAGTGGAAGAAGGCTAGTGTTAGTAGCATGGAGGACAGAAAGAGTGAGTCTACGCACGCTTTCCCTCATGTCCTCTGCCCACATCTAGTGCTCAGGCAACCCAACTTTAACCCCTGGGATAGGGAGAACTTGGAAGAAGTCTTTTCTACAGAAATTAAAATTAAATTTTGACTGGTGCTGAAGTTTCACATGTGGTGAAATATGTGGTGTTGGCACCCCAGAGAGAATCACACTTACCCCAGCATTTGATGGTTCTGCACTCCAATACAATGTTGGCCAGCTCCATCTTGAGAGACTTGGATACAAGCGGACAATGGCCAGATATATTGTATATTAAAATAGAATTCTAACCCATTTTCTGCAGTTGTCAGCTCAGAGAGCCAGCCTACTATCTGTAAGTCAGACTTTCAGGAAGGCAGACCATGGTCTCTTGCAACCAGCCCAGAAAGCCAAACAATAACCCGTCTAATAATTAGCCCCAAACAGCCAGGACTTGATTAATAGCTGACAGTTTAATTTGTAATCCCTGCTTCCAGCTGACAGCTTCTCTAACTTTTAATGCTTGCTTCCAGCTGAGGACCAGCAAGAGAAAGACAAATATGCAGCTTTAACCAATCACATAGGGTGACCCACTCCTGGTTAACCTGCCTACAGCTTCCCCGTGCCAACAGCCTCACAAAGAAAAAAGCTTTCGCCCTACTCAGCCTGCCTTTGAGTTTGCCAAAACATAAATAATGGAGGCTGACTCCCTTGTTAGGGAAGCTCTGAAGAGAAAGCCTTTGCTTGTTCTCATTCAGTTGGTCTTCATTTATTTCTACACTTTGAAGCAAAGTCTTCTGGTCAACAAGCCTTCCACGTACACCCAGAACTCCCCATCGGTTTTGCTAGCCAGGGAAAGAGGACCCATGTAAATAGCTGTGGAGGACCCCACAGCAGCTAAATAGAATAGTCAACCCAGCCCTCACTCTTAAATATGGACACATGGCCAAGGTCACCAGATGCATAGAAAACTGGCAGCATGCAGAAGATCAAGATAAACAGAAGAGGTTGACTTTGGAGGAAACAGGTCATTCAGAGACTGGAACCAAGCTTTAAGAAAATTCTAATTAGGTCTTCAGTGAGATCTGAGAAAATATTACATCCATAAAACTGAAAACAGCAGGTTGTGAAGAATAACAAGGGAATAAAAAACAAAGTCTCCTGGAAATTAAAAGTGGATTGCCAAAATTAAAAAGACTGGAAGAGTAAGTTGAGGAACTCATAACAGGGAGGGAAGAAACAAAAATACAGTATGAATATGTGGCAGAAAAGATAAGCCGCCTTTTGCAACTTCTGTATAGCTAAATTCAGAAATGGTTAACTGCATAGCTAAATTCAGAAATGGTTGAAAGTGGGTGCCCCTGGGCAGGGGCCCTGAGATGGAGGGGCTAGATGAATGGGGCTCTGGTACTCTGTTAGGGATCCTCTGAATTAAGCATTTTAGACATGTGCATGGATTACTCTGATTAAAAAAATGATTTAACTAAAAATCAAATAGTTTCATTCTACTACTTCAAATCTATCGCTCCTCTCAACTACACATGGGGAGAGAGCTCCTTGTCTCCTTTCTGACCATGACCAGCCATGAGCCAGCCCCCCTCCCCCGCCACTCCCCATGTTTATGCCAGCAGCTCCATCAGTGATTATAGGATGTTTGTTGTAAACTGGGACCATGGGGTCAACTTACTTGGCTTCAAACCTCCGTATGCTTCTGTCCTAATTCGAAAAATAGGGGCACAAGAGTACCAGTCAAGGCTTTGGTGAGGCCCAAATGAGCTAGTTAATGTTAGGAACTTAGTGGAGCCAAAGCACACAGAGTAAGTGATCATAAATAGCAACAGTTATTAGGGTTTCCAGAACTAGTCTTGTTTTTTCTCTAGTCTAACCCCACTTTGACTATTTTTTAAATATGTAATTAAGAATACTAAAAAAGTGATTAAATTCTCAGCTTTATTACCAAGCACACATCCCCGGACATTTCACACTGTCCTCAATTCTTAAGAAATTTTACCAAAATGTGTTTTTGAAGCCACAGTTTATGGACTAAAAGCAATTAGAGGTCCTGTTTCCTATATAGTTCATGTCTAGCATTTCCTTTCTGTTCTCGATGCAGTGACCCTTCTTTAGCAAGGCTTCAGCCTCGTTCCCTTCGGGCAGCCTTCCCAGACCCCAACCCCCCATACTCGCAGAGTCCAGAGAACTGCCACTGCTGGTCCCCTACTCCGTGGACCCTGAGCACTTCACTTGGAAAGGATGCCCTTTCTGGCAGTTTCAGAACTTGGGTGCCCCCTCTGTAACAGGGTTTGCGCAGTGAAGGAGCATGTTTAAAGTGTGCCTGGGAGCAATGGAGGTGGAGATGAGCAGGGTGTACTGATATCTGGCAAGAATGGGTTATTGTTAGAAAAGCCAACTAACTTGGGTGCAGTAATATTAGAGGCTGCTCTTTGCCAAACAAACAAAAAGGTTGAGGGGAAGGGAACCGTTTCTGCTGGGGAGCTAGTGGGCTTCAGGCTCTGGAAGGTTCGAACTGGGCTGTCAGCTGCCAGTCCATTTACAAGAGGGTCCTGAAGGCTGCTTCAGGGCACCTTCTCTTGTTTGGCTTTAACTTTTCCATCTTGTTCTTCAGGACATGGCACTGCCTAGGAAGCACACGCTATATACCAAAAAACAAGCTCATTGGCTTTTTCCATTTTCTTTTTGCGAGTTAAGATCATCTGGTCCAACTGCATCACTCCTCTCCGAAGAGAGGGAAGCCAAGGCAGTCTTAGTGGAAGATCAGGTGACTTGCCGAAAGTCCTACAGAAAGTGGGAAAGCTGGATTAGAAGCCAGGCTTCCAAAATTCCTTGCTGTGCTGAGGGAAAGCAAAAGCAGTTAAGGCAGCTGCTTCCATCTTGGTGTCCAAGATAGAGCCGATGGTCTGGGTGGCCCCATCCTTACCCTGTTTTCAGGCCTTTTGTACAGTGTATCACTTGCTGAAAAGGGGGGGGGGGGCAGTGCTGTTGAAAGTACCCCTACTTGAGAAGTGTAAGGTTATAATGAGAGGGTCCATATGCATTAAAAGACTTGATCATTATTAGGTAAGTAGTAATCAACTCAGACTTCAGTGCAACAGGCAAACCACCCCTCTTTGTGCAGCTTGACTTCCTGACTACTGAGCTGGGACAGAGCAGGTCACACAGACAGGAGAGCTCCATTGCTGTCTTAGTGGAGGCCCATCGTGGGAAGGGAGTGTCGGGCCTCCACTAAGGATCTTGGCCAGGGGAAGGGTGGGTTTCATTGGATGAGAAGGGCCTAGAGCCCCAAACAGAGGTCCACCACCAGCCTTAAAAGCAGGATGGCCACCTTCCAGGCAGGGAAAGGCAGAGCGGAGCAGCAGCGGGAATCTAGAGCCAAAGGTGTGAGGCTCAGGCCCCAGCTCCTGCAGCCTCCATGCCCCACCAGTCCACCAGCCTGTGCTGCTCTGTTTCAGGAAGGGACCCAGGAAGGCCGCTGCTGTGGCAGGCAGGGCCCATAGTTGGGAGACTGCAGGAATGTGGACAGGACAAGAGGGGGCTTTCAGGAAAGAAAGAGCAGGAACAGAGAGAAGGCCATGAGAGGACAGGAGAGCTCCCAGGATGGGGCGGGGCTTGCAAAGAGGTAGGCCACGGCCACATTGGGGTTGCCCTGAGACGGCTCGAACCACTTCTGCAGACATTGCCCACTGTTCCTCCGCTCAGGGCTCGCCTTGAAGGAGTTGCTCCAAATCTTCTCACACAAGTCAGCCGGGGTGGGGAAGTAATGGGGAAAAGGGTGGCAGGGGGCCTTTGCAGGACAGCGGCTCTTCCCTGTGGAGGATTAAGGCACAGAAAACTTACCTCTCATTACTGCCACCCTCCCATCAGCATTCTTTGCCTTTGTGGAGCATAGAGGGCTGGCCCTGCTACCTCCTGGGCTGTGTCAAGCACCACTTACCCTGACTCCAGTCCCAGCTGCTGTGCCAGTTGGATCTGCAAGTATAGGAGGTGCGACAGTCTTCCCACCACTGCTCACAGTCCTCCCGGCATAGTGGCGCATCCAAAATTCGCTCTCCCTGCCACCCTGGGGCCATCTGGGTCCACACATAGTCAGAGACAAGAAACAAACAGTTGAAATATGAAGACTGTCAGTAGCTATAAGTCTACCAATAGATTATTTTACCAATGTGGCTAAAAGATGTCATAGTTTGTCCCAGGCTACACAGTTTCTGTTCCCACATTCAGAAGATGGGATTCAGGTAGTCCCTCCTCCTGCTGTTCTCATCTGGCCAGTCTCCTACCAGGGTCATTCTCCAGAGGCAGCTTCCTCTCCGTCCCTTTCCCTAGCAGCAGCTTCTGACTCTGCTCTTGTCCCTAGGGTCAGCATTTCCAGTTCCTGCTGGTACCCTGGAACTCAGGTTCATAGTCACAGGGCATGGCATGGTTGCACCTCCCATGTCCCCAGCCCAGGCTTCCCACCTGCTGGATCCAAGGCCCCAGGTTTGGGGAGCACTCATAGAAACAAGCGGCCTGGACGACGTGCTTCTGACAGTCAGGCATCATCACCCCACAGTGAACCAGGCTGAAGTTGTAGAGCAGGGACACATCCAGGTGGGCTTTCCAGGTTGTGTTGGCCGTGCAGCAGGCATTGTCCTTCCAGGGGATGCACTGAAGGTAGAAGAAGAAATGAAAGACACCGGTGGTGAGAGGTGGTGGTGAGTGTCTAGGGTAGAAAGGAAAAAACTTTCTCTAGAACAGGACCTGAGCAAGTGCAATGCCGTTAGGCCAGCACACCCTGTATGGAAGGAATGCTAACAATTGGTCAATTTTAACACCCCAGGGTGCTTGCACACTGACCTCCCTGCCACCAGCTGATAAAGTTCCTTAAAAACATAATTTCCAGGATCTCAGCTCCTGAGGGGCAGCAGAGGAATACCATGAGAACCAGGGGAATGTCAGGGCACACCAACTGGGAGGGCACTGTAGCCTACTCAGAAGGGCTCAGTAAATGCCAGGTAGATGCCAGCTCTGCTCCTCCTCCCACATCCCTGTCAATTGCCATCAGGAGCTTGAGAAGGAATCATTTAATCCTGTGTTTCCGCAGGGCCTATTGGTCTGAAGACTAAAGATAGACGACTGTGTTTGTTTGAATTGATGCTGAACCGGTGATGGGAACTCCAGGATCACCATCTGCCTCTGCTACCTGGTGGTGCAGCTCCAAGACAGGAACTTGGAATCCCTCAGCAATTATGGTCTTAAAAGCTCCTAGGGTTCAGAAATCATCTTGGCATTTGTGACCCTTCCCTGACCTGCCAAAGCAGCCCACCTTCCACCCTGGGACCAGGTCTGGCCTCTGTACCTCCTCGTAGAGCTGGTCTTCTGGGCTGGGTTCTTGCTTGTGGTGCTTGTCCTTCATGCAGATATTGGGCAGCTTGTCCCCAGCCCAGATGGGCGTGACTATCCACAGCCCCAACAATAGCTGCCACCACCAGTCCATGGTCCACTGCAGAGAGGAGACCCACCTGCTCATGTGACAGAGAGGACACCCTACTCCATTCTCTCCACTATCTCAGGGAGTAAGTATGAACTTCAGGATTTTCTCTAGTGACCATGATGCTCTCTGGCAGCTCCCAGGACCTTTGTCAAAGGCAGTGGAATAAACCTGAGGGGCCTGACACCCACTCCCAACAACTATACAGAGGCAGAAACTGAAGCCCAGAGCAGGAAGAAACCAGCCCCAATGTGCAAGGACTGGCTGTGGACCTGTCACAGTGAAACTCCACACCTCTGGTCTAGCCCAAGGTTACAACCTCAAATATCTGTGGAGACCCCAGCTCCACTTACCAGGCCCAAATCTAAGGCTGCTCACTCTCTTCAAGCACAGAGTATTATTAAAGAACCACTGTGTCAGGTGAAAAGGGGAAAGATGCTACACCTCCTAGTGTTTTTTTAAATACTTACGTTCATAGCAAGACCTGCTCCTTCCCACCTCCAGAGACTGAGCCTGAGGAGACGCCTATGATTCGCCCATTTATTGCCACTCCACTTCCTACTAGATCCAGGTGCAGGTGCGGAATTCCAGGTGACTCCAGTTTAAGAACAGCCATCGTACCCAGGTGCAGGGGCCTCCTCTGGCTGGAGCCTGAGATTTTCTGTGAAAGGGGTTGTCTTTCTCAGAGAAACAGGGACCCCACAGCGAGTGAGCTCTGTAGTCAGCGCTAGTTTCACCCTCAGCTGCCATCGGCTAGCTGGATGCCTTTGAGAAAAGGACTTAAACTCTTCTACGTGTTCGTTTCCATGTTTCCATGTCTGTTAAGGGGGCTGTTATAATGAAATTGTTGGGAAAAAGAAATGAAAATAGAAAGTTCATGGAAATGACTTGGCATCATGCCCAGGACAGAGTAAGTTTTAATGATTCATTTCTGCCTTTTTTTTTTTTTCCTGAAGACTTTCTTTCTCAGCCCTGTTCCACAGCTCAACCTGCCCCTTCCTCCTCATAGTTACCTGGGAGGGACCACATAGGTTGTAACAGTGACAGTGACCTCTTTCAGCCCTAGGAGCTGAGGTTTCTGCAGGAGAGCAGGCCCAGCTGCATAGAACTGCAGATAAAGTGGGGCTTTGGGGACCCAAGAATTTAAATGTGTGACCAAAGCCAAGACAAACAAAACCCAAAAAGTCCCTCCACAGCCCATGGAATGGCCTTTCTTAGTGTTCAGGGACCATTGTACTGTCAAATAGTGTTTCGTTTAACGTTGTTTTGTTCTAATGTTGGGAAGTTAACTCTGGTTTATAGCAATTAGCCTGTGGTAAAATTGGCTTCATTAGACGTCGTTTTGCTAAAGTCACAGTTTCCAAGGGACTATCCATGATGTTGTTGTATAGGGTCTGGCTTGCTCCTTACAACCACCCCTAAAGTGAATGCCCCCCACTCCCACCCCCATTTTAACTGTGGGAAACTGCAGCTCAGTGGAGCAGTGGTAGAGTTGGAACCCGAGCTCAGGTCAACAGAGTGCTCTGTCTGATGCATGAGAACCAGGTGAGGGGGAGAGCTCCAGGACTGGAAGAGTAGATGCTGTCTGGGTCTCAGGTGATTTATGTTTTTTCAAAAGAAAATCAAATGCCATAATCAGATTGTGTATTGGGAAGCATGTTGGCTTTACCTGGGAACAGTGATGGTTACCAGCCCAGGCTCCCAAGTCCTTGCCTTATGCAGAGTTAGGTTCCCGTGGTAGGGTCCGACACCACGAGGTGATGGTTCTCTTCCAGTAGGACTCTCTTCCCATGAGCCTTTGCGCGGCAGGCTGGCGGGCTCTGGTCCAGTCCTGGGGGGGCGGGGGGGGGCGTGCTAAGGGGAGCTGACACAACACCCCCCATCAAAAACCCACCTATAACTTTGACTCCCCCCAAATTTAACTACATTCAGCCCTTCACAGCCTCAGATTTAACCAACTGCAAACAGAAAACAGTTTTTGCATGTGTGTTTGGGAATCTTCAGCTGGGGATGTGAAAAGACAGCTTCTGATCCGTGGTTGGTTGCATCTGTGGCTACAGAGCCTAGGCTAGGAAAGGCTGATTGCATTTCCTGAATAAAATCCATGCATAGGTGGGCCTGGGCAATCCAACCCCGTGTTGTTTAAGGGTCAGCAGTACTCAGAAAGCTGTGGGGCTCGACAAGGTCATCGAGTTCGGGTTTCACGTTGTTTCAGATGGCTGTGGTGGTGGCAGCAACAAGACTCCAGACAGAAGCCAGGAGGTAATTACTGGTAAAAGGTTACTGGTAGACATCCTTCACGTGGAGTGGGGGAGGAGGGGGAGGGATTCGCTGCCTTTCTCTAGGAGGGGGCTTAGGAAATAAACTGAAATGACAGCCAGGGCACATGGTGGGGACGGAGAGAGGGGCAAACTGTCTCTAGGATGTCTTCAGGTGGCATCTTCCCAGGCAGACTGTGTGCAACCCTTGGGGGAAACTCATTTAAGCTTTATTGTGATTGAGTCTTGCAGAGAAATCTGTTTTCTGACTGAAAATGGATCGGTCAAGGCCAGCTGCGGATGAAGCTGCTGATTCCAAACAATTTTGTTCTAAGAAAAAAACCAAAACAGAGCACTTAGATTGTCAAGAGCAGAGCTATACGAGCATCTGGGGTGGGGGGAGGGCCAGCGGGGGAGCGGCAGTAGCAGCCCAGCACCCTGGTCCCAGCCGCAGCCCAACTCTCCTGCTCTCCCCCTGCACCTGCGGTTGCCCACTGTGCTGATGCCTGCTATTTGAGATCAGCCTGAGAAAAGCAAAGACCTCCTGGCATTTGTTCTGAAGCCAGAAGTCAGCTGAAGGGGACCTGGTGATTCAGACTTCTTAGTGGGTCATAGGAGTCCTTCTCACCCCCAAATCTGCGACCTTTGGGTTCGCAGGCCAGGACAGCACCTTATCTACTGTGCCACCAGCCAGGGCCCTCTAAATAACTTTTGAATTCAAATCCTTTTATCCTAATTTCTACTAATTGGGATAAAAGATTATCCTAATTAGGATAAAAGAATTTGAATTCATCTGTTGCCTTAATTAGTGCAACAATCTCCTAACTGGCTACCTTGTCTTTCCAAAGCTTCTTCCAAGCTGCAGCCAAAATGGTCTAATTTCCCAGTATTTTATTACTAAAAATTTCAAATGTAAGGAAACTGAGAAAATTTTACAACATGTACCCAACACTTAGATTTTACCATTGCTATTTTACTTTGTTTTTTTTTTTTTGTTCATCACACCTCTAGCCAAGTACTCAACCCGGAAATCGGCCATTAGTCTTCTTACTTGTGCATTTCTAAGGAGATCGAAGACATCAGTATACTTCCACCTTTGTAATTTAAGCATGCATAGCATTAACTAGAGTTCAAATTTGCCTGGAGTGTTTTTCTCTTTCAGAATGATCTTTTTAAAAGGCAAAGATGGTTATGATACTACCATGTTTAAGATCCTTCTAGGCTTAAGATAAATCCCAAAACCTTAACATGGCCCACAGACCCTGTTTAATCTGGCCCCTGTGTATTTTTCCAGTCCTACCTGCTTATCCTTTGTCTCATCTATACAGCAGTCACTCATTTCCCTGACATCTGGCATTACCCTGCTCTCTTCCTTGGCTCCTCTGAGGGGTGGTCCTCTCTCTTATAGCTCACCATCGGTGGCTGGGAACTCCCACTTGCCCCTCAGCCTGAAGAATGAATGGCTTCTTAGAAACCTTTCCTTGTCTCCCAAGGATTGGTGAGGTGTTCTCCTGAGGTCTTGTACTTTCCACCGGTCATTATCAGTGGCTGACTACAGGCTGATACCTGCCTTAGAAATGTACCCATAATTCTATTATTGTTGGTGAGAAAGAGAGACAGAGTCCCCAACTCCAGCTAACCTGAATTATCTTTAATCCTTTCAACATTCTGTGATGGCTCTTGCTCCAGACCTTTGTGCATGCTTTTCCCTTTCAGCTGGGACCTCTGCCCTATTCTCAGCATTCTTAGGGCCTTCCCTTAGCTGGCACCTTATTTTTTATATCAGTGTGGAGCGGTCCACATTAAAGGAGGCACAAGTCTAGGTTAGGTGTCCCTGTGGGTGCTTTCAGAGCCCACACTCTCCCGAAACTGCCTGTTGATGAAAAACTCCTGGACCAGTGGAGACTCAGTTTCTCAGCTTCTCTGCAGTGCCTGGTACATGATAGACTCTCAGTGGGTACTTCAGTGAACAAGTGATTGTTTTTTCCTTTTGGTAAAAGATTCTCTCCTCTGATTCATTTTTACTAAGAATCATACCAGGAAAAATTCTCAGAAACCTCAAGAGTTCTTGTGTGTGGTCACACTCCTAAGTGTTATGTGTACGTGATACATAGGCTAATGGATTTCTCTCTTTTTTTTTTTTAAGAAATTGTTTTTTTGTCCTTCATTCGCCTCTCATTTATTATGAGATGACTTATGCCCGGAGGGTCTTGTTTTGCTCATCTTAGTGACTTCCCACAGCTCTATTCACCAAGAGTTTAGTAATTGTAGTTGGTGAATTGTTTCTTAGGCATGTATTCAAGTTTAAAGAATGGAATTGGATCAGTTTATATTTCATACATTAAAGAAAATAAATATACCTCTTTCTAGATTTGTTTTAGGCTTCATGAAAATGTCTGAAGAAATGCACAGAAGGGTTGGAAGCTCATAACATTTTGTAGTTTATAGAAAGTGGTGGAAAATCAATAGTTTTAAAGTGGCCAGTATTTGACTTATTGTGCCTACAAACGAAAAGATAGAGCGGGTAGGAGAAAAATCAGTGTTCCAAGAGTCTGTAGGTAAATTGTCCTCTGGGAATGAATGATTAAACAGTTGCCATATCTAGAAAAGTGAATTTTGTGCTTCTTCAATGACCTCTATTATAAACCAATATGGTATAATATTATGTAAAGCTCTTGAATGTCTTATGTTCACTTAATTCTCTGGAAAAGGTTAATGGTTGTGAATATCCAGAGACTCCAGGTTACAAAACTAGAGTTTAACTGGATGAGTATCTCCTCACACATGAGTTGATGATTCTGTTTTTTGATCCAAGCCTGAGGAATGCCTGGTTGTCATGGGTATTAGGTCTTAAAAAGAGGTATTGAATCATCTTACTATATTGTCCTTAAAGATGAAGCATTACACCCATTCGCAGAAATGTGGACATTCTCTGTCTTCTTCACATTCCCTGCCATGGTCATTTCCTTGAATCTGAAGAAAGTTTCCTAGGGCTGTTTCTACTGCAGGATGAATGGCACCTATGGGTAGAACACAGGGACACAGGCTATGACTTTAGTTACTGAAAGCTAGCTAGCTGTACCTCATCCTGGAAGGGAAAAGGAGCTTTCTCCCGTATTACCCTGTTCTAGGCTCCATACTAAGCTCTCAACAGACTGCATCTCACTGTTTTGTCTACTAGTCGAGGGCAAAGGTTGTGTCTAGTTCAATACTGCCTGCTACATAGTTTATATTGATTGATACAAACAATTCTTGAATGAATGAGCAAATAACCCTGCCTAGATATTATAAACCCATTTTATAGATGACCTCAGGGAGGTTGAGTAAGTTGCTCAAGTGTTATCTCCTTATCAACTAACATAAGATAGATTAGTAATAGTCAACTTTATATATTGCTGTGTTACATTATAGGGTATCCTCTTCTGGGGAATGAATTAGCATACTTTTTGGTTGTATACAGGATGGGTGTATCATGTGGAATGATAGCTGTGTATTGTCTTTACTTGGAGATTAAGTATGGTTTAAGGTGTGTATGGGTGCCAAGTTGACAAGAGTGGACTGTGATGGTCAGTTTTATTTGTGTCAACTAATCTGGGTTATTGTCTCCTATTATTATATGAAACACTAATCTAGTTGTTGCTGTGAACCTAATTTGTAGAACATATTAAACTCCATAATCAGATAGGAGATATGAACAAGGATTTAAACGTAGGTCTATCTAGCTTCAAAGTCTGTGTTCCCCTGTTTTACATTAAACAGAGACCTACAGGTCTGTTGAATTATTCCTTGGCCCTTAAACCTTACAATAAAATCTGGGAAGTATTGAGTGCCTGCCCTGTGGCAGGCACTGAGCCACACATGTCACTCAGGGACTCACACAGCAACCCTAAATGTTATCACCTCAGCTATGGTCATGAGAAAGTGGGCCACAAAAGCCTCCATAGGATGCTTAACTCTTTTCAGCACCATTCCCTGAAGGATTTTCTCCAAAGCCTCAGTTCTCAAAATGACAGATTCTTCCCAAGACCAAAAAGTTTGGGAAATATTCATGCTCTTACCACCTTCTGAGAACTCAGTGTACACGTACAACGTGTTACAGACGCTGAGGAGTCCTGCAGTAAAGGCATTTCTTGAACTCCATTTAACCCAGCATCCTTGTCTGTGTTATACTCATTAAGGTCATGGCATGGATGTTTTGCTGGCCACACTTAGTAAAATGCTGGCCTGCTACCTGGCACTAGTCACCAGTTCCACAGCAGCAACCATGGCAAGGGTGCTCAGACTCTATCAGGCTCCTGGTTCATGTGTAGTACTTAGATAATGCTTCACATTAATTTATATTACATCTTTGCTTAAAGTCTTAAGAGGGCTAAATTTCTGTTCAAAGGTGCCTCATTTTGCCCATAGGCTACATATCAGGTTCCAATGAAAGTCAATTCTTGTATCTTTTGGCAGAATGATCTGGTAAACCACTCAATTCTTTTTGTTCTTTTTTTCTGGTGTGCCATTTTGACTTCCTTCTCATTTTTTGTATATTTTTTAGCTATTTTGTTAGTGGTTATCCTGGGGGTTACAATTAATATTCTAAATTTCTAACAATCTAGAGTGAACTGATACAGATATAACTTTAATAGCACACAGAAACTCTGCTCTTGTATAGTGCCACACTCTCTTTATGCTGTTATTGCCACAAATTATGTATTTATACATTGTGTGCCTATGAACATAAATTTACAAATATTGTTTTATGTACTTACATTTCAAATCATAGAAAAGGAAGAGGACTTACAAACCAAAATATAATAATAATGTTTTTCATATTTACCTATATAGTTGCCTTTACTGGTATTCTTTATTTATTCATATGTTTTTTTTAATTTAATTTTATTGTTGTTGTATTACATCCATCCCCTTTTTACTCCTCTCTGTCCCCTTCCCCACCCACCTACTCCCCCACAAAGTCAATCCCACTTGTTGTCCATGTCCATGGTTCTTCCATACTAGGTTCTTGACTAAACTGCTCCCCTTCCTTGCCTCTTCCTCCCCGCTCTCCCCACTTCCCCTTCCCCTTGCCCACTGAAGTTCTATTCACTGTATTCATATATCTGGTTCTGTTTTGCTTGTTGTTAATTTTGTTCATTATTGTCCTGTAATGGGTGAGATCATACGGTGTTTGTCTTTCACTGACTGGCTTATTTCACTTAGTATTATACTTTCTAGTTCCATTCATGTTGTTGCAAAGGTTAGGAGTTCCTTTCTTTCTGCTGTGTAGTATTTTGTTGTGTAAATGTACCAAAGTTTTTTGATCCAATCATCCACTGATGGGCACTTAGGCTATTTCCAGCACTTGGCTATTGTAAATAGTGCTGTTATGAGCATAGGGGTACATAGGTTCTTATGAATTGGTGTTTCAGGATTCTTTGGGTATAGTCCAAGTAGTGGAATTGCTGGATCAAAAGGCAGTTCCATTTTTAGTTTTTTTAAGGAAACTCCATACTGTTTTCCATAGTGGCTTCAACAGCCTGCATTCCCACCAGCAGTGCACCAGGATTCCCTTTGCCCCACATCCTTGCCAACACTTGTTGTTTATTGATTTGTTGATGATTGCCATTCTGACAGGTGTGAGGTGGTATCTTATTGTGGTTTTAATTTGCATCTCTCTGATGGCTGATGATGTTGAGCATTCTTTCATATGATATTAATAAGGTTTTGAATTATTCTTTAGTGTCCTTTTACTTCATCCCAAAAGACTCCTTTTATGTCTTGTAGGGCAAATCTACTAGCAATAAACTCCCCTGGTTTTTATCTGAGAATGTCTTAATTTTTCTTTAATTTTTGAAGAATATTTTTGTCCGATATGGTATTCTTGGTTGACAGGTTTTTTTCCTCTCTAAGCATTTTAAATCTGTCACTCTGTTGTCCTCTGGTCTTTATGGGTTTCCGAGGAGAAGTCAGGTGTGTTAATTTTATTGAGAATCCCTTGCTGGTTTCAAGATTGACTTCTGACAGTTTGATTACAATGTTTCTCGGTGTGAATGTCTTTGAATTTATCTTACTTAGAGTTCATGGAACTTCTTGGATATATAAATTTATGTATTTCATTAAACTTGGGACTTTTCAAACATTATTTCTTCAAATATATTTTCTGCTATTTTGTTTCTCTCTTCTCCTTCTAGGATTCTCATCATGTGTATGTTAGTACCTCAACAGTGTCTTGCAGGCCCTGTCAGCTCTGTTCAGACTGAATAATCTTAAAGGATTCATCTTTCTTCTGCCTGTGAAATCTGTTATTGAACCCCTCTGGTGAATTCTTCATTTTAGTTGTTGTATCTTTCAGTTCCAATATTTTTAATTCTTTATCTTTGTACTTTCTATTTATTGATATTCTCCATTTGTTAGGACATTATTCTCCTGATTATCTTTAGCTCTTTGTTCATGGTATCCTTTAGTTCTTTGAGTATATTTAAGATAGTTGATTTAAAGTTGTTGTCTGAAAAGGCAAATGTCTGAGCTTCCTCAGAGACAATTTCTGTCCATTTTCTTTTTCCTCTGGATGGGCCATACTTTCTTTGCATGCTTATCATTTTTTTGTCATAAACATGACATTTTGAATATTGTAATGAGATCACTTGAAGAATCTGGAAATTCTAACCCCTAAAATGATTTTCTGTTGCCTGTGGGCTGCTGCCATCCGTTTGTTTAGTGATATCTTTAAATGATTTTGCAAAAACTATATTTCTTATCATGTGTGGTCATGTACGTCTCTCTTCCATCATCTCAGCAGACAGCCTCTGACTTGAGATATATCATCTTACATGCCTGAAGCCAAAAAGAAAACAAATGGAAGATATTTTGTAATATTTGAGTCTTTTCAGATTGTTTCTGAGCTAGAACACTTCAATGCTTGCCGGACTACCTACAACTTGGTCTTAACCCTCACACAGAGTCCAAAGGCAGGCAAGCATAGGATCCCTTAGGTCATTTCTGAGCATGCACTCAGATTTGGCCATGCACCTGATCGTCCAGATTCTCTGGTATACCTGGGAACCTTCTAAAGTCTTTATTCCCTTATATATCTTCCTTGTCAGCCTCCTCCTTCCCAGGATTTTTGGTCTGTCTGCTGCTTATCCTATTCTTCATTCCCTGTCCCACGTGGAAATTAGTAATAGAATGTCTTTAAATACTATTGATAAATGCTGCCCAGGAGGCCATTCCAGCCCTGAGAGAATTCCAAGGGTGGCAAAACCAAGGCAAGCCTCTGAGCCAATCCTTCAGGAAGCCACCAGACAGTTAACAATGCACAGCCACAGTTCTTTGGTACTAATGTTTGAATTGCTCCCTCTGGTACCTGTAAGCAACCCCACCAGAAACATGAGCGCCATCACTATAGTTGGTGGCCAAGCTGGGGAATGAGGGATAGAAAGTGGATAAGTAAAACACCACATACTCTCTTATCCAAATTTACCAGCCTCTTCTTTATTAAGAATTCTTATGATAGTTGTAAAGGTTTTTAAATTACATTCCCAAATCTGACAGTTTCTGACAGTTTTCTCCAGTGGAAGGGCGAATTCTTGGAGGTCCCTAAGTCACTGTATTTGGTAATGTCAGTACTCCAAACTCATTTTGAACTTAGATTCTTTGATTTTATGAATCACTATACACCTTATGGTCCATGGAAAGGTTTAGAGAAAGCCCTTAATTTTAGACCATGTCCATATTTTTATCCCTTTTTGATAATGTGTATTTTCCATGTCATTTTAATGGTACATCGTGGAGAGCTCCCAACCCACAGAGATCCCCCAGTGCCACAGATGAAACGAACCTTCCCAGGCAACTTGTGCCAGGGGAGAGAAGGCTAGCTAATGCCTGACAAGAGCCCTGAGCTCCTTTCTCCAAAGGTATTTATTGAGTAACAACAGTGGGTGGTGCATGTACATTTCGTTGTGGAGGAAAAACTTTTTATAGAACAGGAGTTTCTATATTTCTACAACAATGGAAGGAATGCAGAGGTCTTGCCCCAGGACATGGTCAGCAAGACAAGGAGGCACCAAGGACTCCAGGTGGCTTATTAAAAATAGGGAGGGTAAGGAAGGTTTAATGTTTGCTGTGATTACAAAAACAAGTCAAGGAAGTTTGCTGGCTTCAAAGGAAGAATAGAAAATTCCCATAGCCAGATTCCTACCAGGGGTCCTCTGACCATAAAATAGGGGCTTGCAGGCACCCAGCCTTCCCAGGATACTGGTCAGATCTTATAGACTTAGCCTGACCCTTGCAAAACTCCATGCTCCACCACTGCTTTGGGAGGACTCCAACAGTACATGATAATCTAAAATATAAATATATCATAATTATTTTCTTAAGGTTGACCATCTAATTCTTTCCAATTTTCTACTATAAATAAAACCATCACAAGCATTTCTCTTTTTCCATTCTTACATGTTTTAAATTATATTTTATTGATTACATTATTACAGTTGTCCTAATTTTTCCCTCTTTGCCCCCTCCACCCAGCATCCCCCATTCCTTCAGACAATCTCCCCAAATTGTTCACATCCATGAGTATGCATATAAATTCTTTGGCTACTCCATTTCCTTGACTATATTTTACATCCCCATGGCTATTCTGTAACTACCTATTCTTATTTCTTAATCTCCTCACCTCTTCACCCATTCTCCCATACTCATCTCCCAACTGGTAGCCATCAAAACCATCTCCATATCTATGATTCTGTCTCTGTTCTTGTTGTTTGCTTAGTTTGTTTTATAGATTCAATTGTTGATAAATATGTATTTTCGCCATTTTATTGTTCATAGTTTTGATCTTTTTTCTTAAATAAGTACCTTTAACATTCATATAATACTGGTTTGGTGAAGATGTATACCCTCTTTTCTTTTTGCCTGGGAAGCTCTTTATCTGTCCTTCCATTCTTAAGGATATCTTTACTTGATAGGGCAATACTGGTTATAGGTCGCTGCTTTTCATGACTTTGAATATTTCTTGCCAATTCCTTCTAGCCTGCAGTTTTGTTTTTTGTTTTTTTTTTTAATATGGAATGCTTCACAAATTTGCGTGTCATCCTTGCGCAGGGGCCATGCTAATCTTCTCTGTATCGCTCCAATTTTAGTATATGTGCTGCCGAAGCGAGCACTGCAGTGTCTTGTAAGATATCAGAGTTCACAGTCTTATGGGAACTCCGCTGTAGGTAACTAAGTGCTTTTCTCTTGCTGCTTGTAAGACCCTCTCTTTATCTTTAACCTTTGGGATTTTAATTATGTGTCTTGGAATGGGTCTTTTTGCATATATCTTGTTTGGGATTCTCTGTGCTTCCTGGACTTTCATGTCTATTTCCTTCACCAAATTAGTGAAGTTTTCTTTCATTATTATTCTATGTGTTGGTAGTGTGGCCTAACATAGTAGGTGTCTGGTAGGGTCCAGGGCACAGTCTCCCCTATCACCCAAGTGAGGCCATGGTCTGTTTAGAGTCTGCACATTCTTCCCATGTCTGTGTAGGTTTCCTCTAGGGACTTTGGTTTCCTCTTACATCCCTAAGATGTATCTATTGGGTGAATTGGTGTGTCTACATTGTTGTGGTTTGAGTGGGTGTGGGTGTCCCTGTCATAAAAGGGGGTCCTGTCCAGGGTGGTTGCCATGTTGTACCTTGAGCTGCTGGGATGGGCCTCAGCCACCAAAACTCTGGAATAAGCAGGTTGAAAAATAATGACCTTACTTGTCATCATTAATCTTTCTTAACTGTACATCTAGCTCACATTTATTTCAACATTTAATATTTAAAGTGTTTGGGGTCTTTATTTAGAAGTTTGATAATGTTTATGTGACCAGAAATGTTACATCAGAACTCAACACTTGATAATATCAATTAGTCTAGGGTAAACTGGGTTCATTAAATGTTGTTTTGCTTAAAATTATAGTTTCCAAAAACCTATTGTCAATGTTAAATGAGGACTTACTGTAGTTAATCATAATACACATCCTACTTGAAATTTGCTAAGAGAGTAAATCTCAAGTGTTCTCACCACACACACCCACACAGACATACACACATATGACTATGGGAGGTGATGGATATGTTAATTAGTTTGACTGTGGTAATCATTTCACAATGCATGCATATCAAAACATCATGTTGTTAGAATAAAAGAAAAAGAATTAAAAAAACACATCATGTTGTACATCTTAAATGTATACAAGTTTTATTTATAGATATAAAAAATCAAGCCTTTGCCAGGGTGTGTGCAGAAGAGAGAAAAAGCAGAAGGAACACCTAGAGACAAACCTTTATGGATTCCTTCAGCTCTTACCATGAAGCAGGGGCATTGTATTTTGTCCCTGGGTCTTTCTCTGCTCTCTGGCTAAAGATATGGTGGGTACATAATCATGATTGTAGAATAAGTGAATAAACAAATTGATGGAGAAGTGAATGAATGGATGGATAAATAGATGAGCAGTGAATAAGTAAATAAGTAAATTAAACCCTGGCTGGGTGGCTTGGTTGATTGTAGCATTGTCCCTGAATACCAAAAGTTTGCGCATTGGATTCCTGGTCAGGACACATACCTAGGTTGTGAGTTCAATCCCCTCTTAGGGTTTATATGAGAGGTAACTGATTGCTGTTTCTATCTCTCTCTGAAATCAATAAACATAACTTCAGGTGATAATTTTTAAAAAGTGGATCACCGGTAATGAAATGATCCAAACAGCCATGTCCTTTTCCACAATCTTTGACACTTTGACACTCATTTTACCATACTTCACCCAAACACACAGGTCTACTGTGCTCTAATCTCTTTCAAATTAGTAATACTGTTGGTCACTGCACACCACCCCCATCTTCCTCCCACATACCCAAAAGAGGCTACTCACAGCTGTACTTTCTGAGCTTTGTGATTCTGTCCGAAGTCTTTTGTGATCCATGGGTTGGCCCCTTCACTTCCCTTTTCCAGGAAGGGATACCAGGAACCCACCTGTCTGTTCTGGAGAAAGCAGATGCTATCAGCAGGTCCTGGCAAGAAACAAAGATGGTGTTGTGTGGCTTTGCTTTCCAGAAAGACTGGAGGACAGTCCCAGAGAGACTGGGACACTCAGGAGTAACAGGATTGAATTCTTGAAAAAAAACCCTTGTACTCAAATTTCATGATGGAGAGAATTTCCTGTGAGGCACATCTACTGGATAACTCTGTTCTGCCTGGACTTTTATGAGCCCCATCTTTCTGACATGGCATTAAACATAATGACATAAAGCACAATGGGATGAGATGCTGTGCAAAATATACTTCAGAAACCTTTCAGGATTAACCTAGGTTGAGGGGCTTCATGACAGTTTTCCTAAAGCCATGGAGGTAGGAGGAGGCCATGCTTGTATTTTGGTCAGACCAAAGTAGGTAGCAACAATTCAGCTGAGCCTAGAAATAGTGAATTTGGATTGTAATAATTGTGACAATCATTATATTGCTCTACCTTTTCTTCTTTCAATCACAAAGGAGGAAGAGACAACCTAGCACAAGGGTTGAAAGAGCAGAAACAACTTTATATCAAGATACTATGGTAACTGTAAAGAACTTCACTAGCACATTAGTTGAATGGTACTTATTTTGACTTAAAAAATTTGCAAATGTAGAGCTGCCCATGTGGCTGAGAAGCCCCATAAAAAACGGCCCTGAACTCAACAAAACTGAATGTAAGAAGGGTCACTGTGACCCTTTAGATCCAAACCATCAACCATACAGAGGACACTACAGATGACAACAATTCAAAGTGCTGGCTTGAGGTCAGATCTACCGAATCTGGATCCCATGCTCACCACTTCAAGTGTTGGGCAAATTGTTAGGCCCCTATGAGCCTCAGTTTTCTCACATTTAGTTATATTAGCCTTGAAGAAGTTACTTAAGATTGATATGAATTAATGCTTATTAAATGCTTAGAACCTTATTAAATACTCAGTGAATTAGTTTCCTCCTCCCCCCAAACAGGATCAAGGAAAAGGGAAATGGGTCTGCCCATCTCCACTTCAGGTGTTTTCTTTAATTTCTTAATATTTACCTGACTTGGGGCTTTGACTTCTGGCCATTGTTCAACCTGTAAAGGATCTCCATCCTTTTCTGTACCTCTCTTTCTCAGAACAGCATGTTTCATGATTTGTCCTTGGCACCTACAGAGTTTCTCCTTGTGGAAAAAAATTGAGGTGAGGCAGCTAGCCCTTGTGACTAACACTGACACCACTTCGGTGATTCTTTGCAATTCTGTTGTCAGCCTTGTTTAAATACCACATCCAGCAGACTTCTCTCCTGTGGCAAAAAGGAGCACAAAATAGTGATGATGATGATGAGGGGTCCATTGGCAGGGAGAATGAATGAGTAAAAAATAGAACTGTAGCAGAAGTAAGGCATGTAATTTGGTAATTTTTATAAATGTAATTACAGGAAATATAAGCAATTGAAACCCATTATCGTAGCATAAGTGATAACATCTTTCTCTAGATGTTTTACTCAAACTGCACAAAGAGGTTTGTGACAGGTACCTTATCCCAAAGAAGGCATGTGGTGAGGGGCAATGCAGCCAAGGAGACAGCATTTGAGGTTGGAAATTGCAGGCTTGGGTTCCAGGTGTGTGATCTTAGGTAAATTAGCCTTTCTGGGCCTTAGATCTCTCAGCTGTAGGCTAGAAATATTACCTATCTAGCAATTCATGAAGATTAAATGAGAGAATGTGTATAAATTACCTAGTGCTGGGCCTGGTACCGTGAACAGCTTCCTTAATGGCCCTAGCACCTTCATTAATGAATTAAAGGTAATGAGGGCCCCTTAAGACTTCACTGCTACTAAAGATGAAGATATGCCTTGAAAGAGAGCCTATAAACATGAAGTGTTCTTGAGGTTCAACACAGGGAGTTCAGCTTGCACATAACCCATCCTCAATAAGCATTTGATGCCAATGATGATGAGGTGACAGAATCTGGGGGAGCTCTTGGTGGGGTGCCTTGAAAAGTGTGAGTTTTGTAATGAGTTCCCTATTAGTGCCCTGACCAGTATAGCTCAGTTGGTTGAACCTTCTCCTCTAAAGCAAAAGGTCACCAGTTCAATTCCCGGTCAGGGCACATGCCTGGGTTGTGTAGATTTGGTCCCTGGTCCGGGGCACATCCAAGAAGGAGTAATGTCTCTCTCCCTCTCTTTCTCACCTCCTTTCCTCTCTCTCTAAAAATGAATATATAAATTCTTTTAAAAACTAGTTTCCTACTAGCTGTTTGCATGCCTGCTTCATTCATATTTACATTCAGGTCCTGTGCTGTCATTAATGAAGTTAAAACCCTCCTTTTGGTTTTGGATTTGTGGAAACAAGAAGGTCTATATGGGTCTGTAGGAGTTTGGGCCTGGGGTTCCAGCAGGAGGAACGTGGGCATAAAAGGCATAGAAATGAAATTTCTGAGGCCTGGGAACCTCATGGAGTCAGGGAAAAAGCTTATTACACGTACCTTGCTTTGTCTCTGACACACATTTGGTGCTTAATAAATATTTGTGCCATGAAAGAATGAAAGAGAGCAAGTCCTAAGCTAGTGGGAGAGGAGGGCGCACTGAGAAATCAGTACAGCTGGGTTCTGCTCTCAATTTTGCAAGGGTGTAAATACTATACTTACTACATATAGGGCATGGCCTATCAATGTTGGCCATGGTGCTTCCCCCTGAACCCCATGCCAGCTCTCCCACAGCACCTCACATTCTCCCTGCTTTGGTAGTAGATCATTGTCACTCGGCCCTGCTCCCCACTGCTCACCTCAAAGTCTGCCTGTGCTGCACTCAGAGTCCTTTCCCCACCCAGAGCTGGCCCGTCACAGTGCCCCTAGTTACACTCAGCACCTGGGATCCTGAGACAGACCCTCTGCAATCCTCCACCCTTCTCCACGACACTCCTGCTCCCACAGAGTTCTGGAAATGTGGAGGGCCTGGCAGTAGGGAGTTTGGGAGAGAAAGGTGGAAGGGATTGGAAGGGATTGGGTGAAATGGAACTCTGGAACCACTGCTATAAGGATCATTGTTACACACCATTGGTAAACTTCAGGATACTTTTGGGTTTGGGCTAAAGGGGGGTTATATACTTACAATTTTGTTTTTCATATATAGGTAAGCAGGTACTTTCTTAAACAGTTTTGCATAATACTTTAAAAATAGTATACATATACTATACAGCTAATTAGCAGTAAATGAAAAAGAAGGAGCAACATTGTGTATTATAGAAGCTTGTTTCATATCATACTACTATTAAAATATCCCGCTGTGTGAATAGGGAACAAAAACCTATTTAGATACATTGAGGCAAATGGTTCTAGCTGCACTATTTCACATACTTTTCACTGAATTTTGGGTCATTAAGTCCTGACATCAAGTCTTCCATGCAGCATTTAGGCTTAGTATAGACCACCCTGACTTTGCTGGTTACAAAAAGCAACATTGTTTGGTTTATTTTAATTTTTTTAATTATTAAAATAACCCTTATACTTGGAGCAGTTCAAAGCAGAACAAATTCAGGCAAATGAAAATCTAATTGCTTAAACTCTGCTGCCTCACCAACTAACTGCCTAAAAGCAAGCTCTTTTAACCATTTCTCATTTTTCTTCTTGCTTTAGTTATTACCATAATTGTACATGAGTCATCTGCTCTCTCTGGCTTTTGTCAACACTGGTGAATTTCATTCATTTGCACTCTCCACCCCATTATCATCTGACCTCCACTAGGGCAGGATACTGGTGGGTTTCCACTGTAGACATGCTCAGCATTGTGTTGGGACCCGGATGTGATACAAACACTCAAATCTGTGCTTGTGGTTCAGTAAAATTGATGTGGTCATCAAAGCCATCCACCTCTCCTGTCAATTACAGCATATCATTGTTACAAGGTTATTATATACCATTTGAATCCTGTTCTGTACCTATAATCATATCTCCCATGTTTTGTCTACAGAGTGACTCCAAAAATAAAATGTCACCACCAGTATTATAGTTTTGTATGTTTTACTTCCTGCCAAACCAAATACTAATGAAGTCATGTCACTATCTCTGCACAGTTCAAAGATATCCAAGTACATGGACCAGATAAATTCTCCTTGTATGCACCACCATTGTTCCAAACTGTGTCAATTTAGTTTGCTCCATTTCTACATTGGGTGCTCTCACATTTTTTGTTTGTTTGATTTTCCCTTGAATTTTTAATTCTTTTGTTTTCTTGTTGAGGGAAACAAATGACCCCCTTATTAAACTGCTAGGTATTTTCAGATTATAAATATGATTTGTTGATTGAAATCCATTCTTGGAGATGGTCATCTTGGAGTTCTTTGACTTCAATTTGAATTTGAGACAATTGTTTTATAAACTTCACATACTACTGTCATCTAACATGTGTTTTCATTGTATATTTGAAATAATTCTATTCTTCATTGTCCTTACCACATCCATTTTTTTCCTTAAATTCTTTTTTCAGTTTCATTTCCCAATTTCCAAGTAATTTCTTGGGTTCTCCCTACCCCTAAAAAGACTGTTGGAGACAAACTCTTCAATTCCTTGCTGTTCTGGAGTGAAGCGGTGACAGACTAGAGCAGGAACTGGCTTCAAAGAGGCCTCAAGTGTGGATCTGCTGGAGGGCAGGTGTTCCTGGGAGACTGACTTTGAGAGATTGACCTTGGATTCACCCTGTCTCACAGTTAATGTTCTTGAATATGCTGGAGTCATAATCACTTACTCACTCCTGGTAGGCTGGCCAGAAAGAAGCCAAAGCAGGGAAGAGGGTCCAAATACAGACACAGCAAATAGAGCTTCTGAATGGAATGATCACCTGAATCAGGTGATGCAGCAGCCCCTATGTACCTTCAGGTAAAACATGAAAGCAGAGAGTTTACACTCTGGTTGGGTGCACTGCTGGTCTGTGTTCTGTGAGGCCCTAAATTGTGCCTTTTTTCTACCTGGAGAGACCCAAATGCTCTGCTGGTGTCTGCAGCCTCTCTCCAACCCGCCTCTGGGACAGCCATGCCACTAAGTGCGGTGTTGCAGGTTACATTTCCCCAGCATCTCTGAGGTAATGATATTGCTAGAATAGGCATAGTCTAGTTTCCAGTATTTATGATACAGTATCTTCAGTTGATCTAATATTTGTTCCCTTGTAGTTGACCTACTTTATATGCACTGTATGTTTCTTTATGGCAGCTTTTAGGAGTATTTATCATTACTGATGTATATATATCTATTTTTGTTCATTTTACTTAGCTTTTGGAGGACACATTTTGTTCTGGAGATTGCTGAGAGAAACTAAAGAAGACCTAAACAAATGGAGAGGTATAACATGTTCATGGGTTGTCCTCAAATTGAGCTATAGGTCTAGAGGATCAGTATAATGCCAAGGGAAACCCTCCAGGACATTTTATTGAATTTGATAAACTGATTCAAAAATTTATTTGGAAATGCAAAGAACCTAGAACAGCAAAAATAAAGCTGGAAGAGAGAACTTATACTAATTTCATGTCTTTCTATAAAACTGTAATCAAAACAGTATAGTTGTCATACAAGGTTACAAATATAGATCAATGGAACAGAATAGAGTGCAAAATGCTCAATTATTTTCTACAAAGTTTCCACAGTAATTAATGGAGGAAGAATAGTGTTTTTTATAAATGGTCCTAGAATAGCTGGATATCCATATGGGGAAAACGAGTTCTGAATCTTATCTTAGAATATACACAAAAGTTACCTAGAAATAAATTATAGATATAAATGTAAAAGCTCATATTATAAAACTTCTGGAAGAAAATAGAGGAGAAAATAGTCATAACCTAGTGGTAAGCAAAAACTTCTTGACAGAAAGGTCATAAAACAAAAAGTTGATAAATTGAACATTGTTAAGATAAAAACTGCTTTTTGAAAGATGCCATTAAGAAAATGAAAATGTTTATAATACATATATCTTATAATGGACTTGAATCCTGATTATGTAAATAATTCTTACAATTCAAAAGTAAGAAAATAAACTTAGTAAGATAAGGCAAAATATTCGAATAGGTACTACACCAAAACTGTGCATGAATGTCCAATAAAAACACATGAAATTATACTTAATAGCAATAATCAAAGAAGTGCAAATTAAAAGCACCATCAGTTATCACTTTACACTAGTCTGGCTATAATTAAAAAGAGTCACAATACCAAGTATTGTCAAAGATGGAAATCTCATAATTACTACTTGGAATTTAAATAGTATAATCAATTTGGAAAACAGTTTGGAAGTTTCTTATAAAATAAAAGTATACTTACCATGAACTGAGTGATTCTACTTCTAATTACCCACAGAAATAAGAATTTATGCCTAAAAGAAAAATATACTACAGAAGTTCTCAAAGCAGCTTTATTCATAATAAGAACACTTGGAAACAAAAATCCAAAAGTAAATTCATGAACAAACTGTGATATATTTATACCATGGAATACTCCTCAGCTATAAAAAGAAACAGTCTCATACACACAAATGTTATATTGTTCTCCAAGGTGATTATTAATTATATCTCTACCAGCAGTGTATGAGAATTTCCAATGTTCTGTACATTTTCCACTTTTTGGTATTTTCATATTTTTGTCATTTTGATGGCTGTAATACTCGAAACATTGTTTAAAAAATAGCAATGGTGCAGTAATAAACAAATCAATGGAAGAAAATAACCAGAGATAGCCCCACACTTTGGTGGGAACCTGGCATATGACAGAAATGGGAAAAGAGGTGAGAAAGGGATGGATCATTTAGTAAGTGACACTATATGACTAAAAATAAGATTAATCCCTGGTCATACCATATAAAAATAGATATTAGGTAGATAAAAGACCTCAGTGTGAAAATAAAAACTTTAAGTGTTTAAAGAACACATAAAGAACTATTTTTGTCACAGCAGAGCATGGATGGAGCTTTTTTTTTTTGGATGGAGCTTTTGACGAGACACAAAGGTGTCTGCTTCAGAGGAAAGCACTGGTGATCTAACTACATCGAAGCTGAAACTCCTCCATGTCAGAGACTGCTGTAAACAAAAGGACATTTGAAGACTAACTTAGAATTTTTTCAACATATTTACGGACAAACTCAAGTCAATATAAAAATTACATTATAAATTAAATTGAAAAAGGTGTGTAATTTTCAGAGGAAGCACAAATAGCAATAAAAATATTTAAAAAGGTTGACCCTTCCTAGTTAATCCTCAGAAAAATTAACACAACCATATGATCTAATTTCGACTCCTCAAACCGGTAAATATTTTTAATTTGAAGATCACGGGGGACTGGTTGCAAGGGACTCTGCCTGGATTCCAGGGAACGGGCCCTCACACTTCAAAGACCCTCATTCTTCCCTGCCTTCACACACTTCCCAGAACAAAACTATTCCTTTGCTTTGTTCCTCACTGTTAACATCTATTACTTTTTGCGTATCTGTTTTCTTGACTAAACCATAAGCACATGGAAAGCACATGGGACATCTTTTTTCTTTGTGCCCCCACACCTGGCTCTGTTTATGGCTTGTAGTAGTTTGCCACATTGAATAGCAGCCTTCTTTTTTCTTCCAGAAAAGCAGAGTAACCAGACACCAACACAATTAATCTGACTTTTTTTATAGTTTGTGGACATACGCTGTAAATTATGGATGAGCCTACTTCAGGAGTCCACATGTGAAGAAATGTCAGGGAAGGAGTTGATTGTTAGAAGTGAATGCATAGAACATTTCTATTGCTTGTCTGCATTCTCTAATACTCTGTGCTTATTTCAAAGGGTATTTTCTCTCTCGGTGGGGGAAACTATGGAGAAAAGTGATATGAGATTGTTCAGGCATCATACATCAGGCATTAATCATTTGAATCTTATTTGAAAATGTCTACTCTAGCCTACGGGTCCTGAGGTTAACCTGAAATCAACTAGAAAAAAAAAAAAAAAAAGACACTGATAATTATGAATTAAGACAAGATCCCATGTGGCAGAGGAAATGAAAACTATGGCTTGACTCATCTGTTTCCCTTGTATAACTGTTTTGCAGATCTGATTTCATTTTTGACGTAGGGACTTTATGGGGCCTTTAGAGAGATGGAGAGACAGGAGAGGAGGGGGGACATACTGCTGTGGTCAGTTATATCCTGCAGAGGAGAAGGCAGCAGGGTAGGGACTTCTGGGATGTGTGTGTGTGTGTGTGTGTGTGTGTGTGTGCACGCGCACGCACGTGCATATGCACAAAGAAAGCAGAAGAGAGGGTAGGGTGCTAGGGTGGCAGTGTGATGGATGATTCACTGCTATTTGATAATGTATGTGTTTCTTGACTAAACGACTAAACCATAATCCTATGCAAGGCAGGGATACCTTTCTATTACTTGGAAATTGGCACTTAAGAGAGAGTTGAGGCTGTAGATACAGATCTAGGAATCACCTGCAGAGATGTAATGGCTGAAACTGAGGAGATAGATGAGACTGAGAGACACAGAGAAGAGGTCAAGGAGAGCTTCTTGACAGATCTTTAATTGAGCACATTATTAATCAGGAACAGAGAATCTGGAGAAGACAGCCCAGCTCAGCCATTTACTTAGGCAAGCATGTTGAATACCTGGTGCCTCAGTTTCCTCATCTATAAAATGGGCATATTAATAGTGAGCCTTTTAAAAGCTGGTATATACATATAAAGAATGGAGAGCAAACTGGACATACTCTAAAGGCAATGTGTATTGGCTGTTATCATTTAAGTGTTAGCTGCTCTTGTTGCAGTAGTTGTTAGAAGGGCTGGGTATGGAGCTAGATCCTCTCAACAAAACAATGATTTATATACACCCTTATTCTTATTGGGGAGCAGTCTAATCAGGGAGATAGCAAGTAAATAGCCTATTACAATAGTGTGGTCCATTTTAAAGAGGAGGCAAGTGCAGGGCTTTCTCTGACTTATAAATTATAGATGAACCTAGTTCAGGAGTCTACATGTCAAGGGAGGTCAGGGAAACAGTTGATTGTTAGAATTGAATGCATAGAATGTTTCTGTTGCTTGTCTGGATTCTCTAACATCCTGTACTTACTCCAAAGAGTATTTGCTCCTGGTGGGACAGACTACAGATAGGACTGATATGAGGCAGGAATCAGGAACACTTCCACCATGCATTAATAATTTGAGTTTTGATTGCAGGAAGGGGCGTAGTGTCAGCTGGGGGATATTAGGAATTACTTTTTTTGTTCTTTTCTCCTGCCTGTGCTTTTGACCAGCCCCACCGCACAGCCTCCCCTGGGTTCCCTTAGCAGCACTATGGCCTAAAGAGGTTGGAGAACCAGCCCTCCCACCCTCCCATCCCTGCAGGCTGTGCGAGGCCTTCGCCAGTGCCAGGAGCTCAAGGCTTTGCTTCCCCAGCTTGAAAGCTGCCTTTCAGCTCACCAGCCCTGGAATTCAGTCTCACTTGGAACACTTTTAATCTCTTCTTTTCTCTGATTTCATTTTCTTTTCTTCAAACTGCCTTTTGTGGTTGCCGTAGAAATGTAGGCTTCTGGCTGGGCCCATCCCTATGGACACTTTGAGGAGATTAACTGGTACAGTTGCCATATTCTGATCCTTTCTCACTTTCTGGTTTGATTAAAAACTCACAATTCTGGCTCTTTATCTCCCTGGTGTAAGGGTGGGGGTGGAATTTGTCATTTTGTTGGCAAGATACATAAAACATATATGTCTGATTTGTAGCTGGTGATCTTTGGTTGTGTCAACATATTTATTGGCTTGGAATGAAAACATATGAATTTCCACAGATGCTGATAATAAATGAAAATGGTTCCCTTGCTAGCTGACGAAATCCTGAGGAACAGGATAGGATGCTATCTCTGTTTCAATAGATGGAGATGGTCATGCTGGTTCTGAGTGGCCCTAAGACTATTTACTCTGGGTCACACACAGTCACCACCCCAGGGCTGAATATGTGTACCCCAAAGTGACAAATCCCCCAAGATATGGAGGAGTGGGTGGGCAATCTTAGAGGCTGGGAGGAAAGTGTGTGGAAGGACAGGCTTGGCTTTGGTAGAGCTGGGACTGACCTCAGCAGGCTAATACTGGCGAAGCCTGTGTGGCCATCTCAGGGGACTAGAATGAGAAAATTATCATGTCCTTTATTTTTCAAAGCAAGTGTATTGAGGTACATTTTACACAGACTAAAGCTCATCATTTTTATGTACAGTTCTGTGAATGTTGACACAGTCATGCCGCCATCACTATAAACTGTTCTGTCACCCCCCAAATTCTCTTGTGCCCTTTGTCCCCCCTCCTCCCACCCCTTGCCTCTGGCATTTGCTGACCTGTGTTCTGTCCTTTTCGCTTTGCTCTTTTCAGAATGTCATAGGTGATGTAGCCTTTCGAATCTGGCTTTTTTCCCCTTGGCATAATGCATTTGTTGTTCACCTATGTTGATGCATGTCTCTAATTCTAATCATTCCTCAAGGTAAGAGTTATTTTAATTTTATAGATGAGGTTCGCAAGGCTCAAGGAGTCAGGGTGCTGTAGGGGAAGAAACTTTCTCTCTACCCTCCTCATTCAGGTCAAAGATGTAAACTAACACTAGGCTGATTAACAGGAGAACAGATATACACATTTATTCGTTTTTAATATTCTGTGCACAAGGGCATTGCAGAACAAAATTGAATACTTTCAAAAGTGGTGAGAATTTAGAGCTTTTATGCCATCTTAATAGAGGTAGGAAAGAGGGGTATGGGCAACTTGAGAGGGTAAATGATTTTTAAGAAAGATAAATCAATAGCCCTTTGAAGAGTAGATGGGAGATACGACAGCTTGGGACAAAGCATACCTGTGTGTGCTGCTGCTGACTTCCAGTCTCCTTTCCTATGGTAAGAGTCGTTGATAGCAAAAAAGCATATTTGGGGCTTCCCTGGTTGCTAGCAAAAAGGTTTATTTGGGGCTCACATGTCCTTAACACCTCCAATGCACTAAACCTCACTCAGCTCATAAACCTGGACCTGAGTTCAGTGCATGTGGTTCTGAAGAGCATGCCTCTTCACTGTCCCTCTAACAAAGATGACCCTAGCCGTGGGGGCTGCAGCTCTCCCCGCTCTCAACACCTAAGGGAGAGCAGGCATGTGGGAGGACTCTAGGATAAGACCATCCCCATTTGCGGGGAGAGACAGCCTCTCCTCCCACTTCCCACCCTGAGTGAGCCTTGCTGGGTGTCGGGCTGTTTGAATTCCATGTCCCACTCTGAGCTAGGAGTGCTCCTGTAACAGAAAGTGGTGAATCTCTCTTCTTGTGTTTTGAGGTCTTCTATGAATATGCTTGTATATGCTACTTATTTGTATATTAAAAAAAAACTGCTACTCTGGAAGGAAGCTTTCCGGAGGAAGGGCTGGGGTAAGCCGCTGAATGAATTGTGGTGGGTAGAGCAGATCCTCTCAGAAAAGGGGCAGAAGAATCTATTACCAAATACTGAGCCTCACATTCTTTTTAACGAGTGTTAAAAAATAAACCTGATATAGAACAAATTCCATTTGTGTATTTATTGTCTATTCCTGCATAACAAATCACTCTGAAACTTAGCAGCATAAAGCAGTGAGCTTTATAAGCTCACAGTTTCTATGGGCCAGGAATCCAGGCACAGCTTAGCTGGGTGGCTCTGATGAAGGTCTCTCACAAGCTGCAATCAAGGTACCTGCAGGGGCTGTGGTCTAACCTCAAGGCTCAACTGGGAGAAGATCAGCTTTCAAGTTCATTGACTGTTGCCAGGCCTCAAGTCTTTACTGGCTCTGGGTCAGAAGCATCAGTGCCTTACCATGCGGGCCTCTCCACAGGGCAAGCTCACAGCATGGCAGCTGGTCTCTCTCCCAGAGGAAGCAAGCAAGAACAAGAAAACAAGAGAGTATCCCACAAGCCACCGTCTTTTTGTAACCTACCCTCAGAATTGACAACTCATCACTTTTGCCGTACTTGTTTGTTAGAAGGGAGTTAGTAGGTCCAGCCCACAATCCAGGGAGGGCGCATTGTACAGGGTGTGAATCGCTGAAATCAAGGATCATTTTAGAGGCTTCCTGCCATAAGGTATAATTTTATTACAGTTAAAGTGCATGGATCTTGCTCTGGCTGATGTGGCTCAATGGATTGGCAATGGCCTGCAAAGGTCACTGGTTCAATTCCCCAGCCAGGGCACATAACCAGGTTGCAAGTCAGGTCTCCATCCAGCTCCATAGCTAGAGGCAGGTGAAAGGCAACCATACATTGATGCTTCTCTCCCTTTCTTCCTCCCTCCTGCTCTTCTCTCTGAAAATAATAAATAATATCTTTTTTTTAAATGCATAGATCTTAAGGATTTAAGTCAATGAATTTTGACATCTAACCATCACTCAAAATAAGATATGAAATAGAACATTTTCATCCCACTAGAAACTGTCCTATTGACCCTTTTCAGTCAATTCACCTGACCCTCGTTACTTCCATACACCCACAGACCCCACCAACCACTTCCATATTTCTGTTACCATAGATTCATTTAGTTTGTCTGTGGACTTTATATAAATGGAATCATTCTGCCTGATTTTTTTTTCAATTGGTATTTCTTTCTTTTTTTTAAAGTTATGATAAAGCTTTATTCCATTAAAAATGTTTTTTTTTTAAATTTTATTGTTGTTGTATTACATTCATCCCCTTTTTGCTCCCCTCTGTCCCCCTCCCCACCCACCCATTCCCCCCAAAGTCAATCCCACCTGTTGTCCATGTCCATGGTTCCTTTATACTAGGTTCTTGTCTAAGCTGCTCCCCTTCTTTGCCTCTGACTCCCCACTCCCCCCAACCCCTTTCCCCCTGACCACTGCAGGCCTATTCACTGTATTCATATATTTGGTTCTATTTTGCTTGTTGTTAGTTTTGTTCATTATTGTCCCATAATGGGAGAGATCATATGATATTTGTCCTTCACTGACTGGCTTATTTCACTAAGCATAATACTCTCCAGTTCCATCCATATTGTTGCAAAGGGTACAAGTTCCTTCTTCCTTTCTGCTATATAGAATTCCATTGTGTAAATGTACCAAAGTTTTTTGATCCAATCATACACTGATGGGCACTTAGGCTGTTTCCAGCACTTGGCTATTGTAAATAGTGCTGCTATGAACATAGGTGTACATAGGTTCTTATGAATTGGTGTTTCAGGATTCTTTGGGTATAGTCCGAGTAGTAGAATTGCTGGATCAAAAGGCAGTTCCATTTTTATTTTTTTAAGGAAACCCTCTGCCTGATTTTTAATTCTTTTTTTTCCCACCATACTTGATTTTGTGGAAATAAAGACCACCCAAGTAAAAATAAGTAAAGGCTATTTATTCAGAGCTTGCTCTAATCAGGGAATCAGCTACCATCATTGCATTTGGCAGAGACTCAAAAGCAAGCAGGAGCGTGGGAAATGAAGGCCTCAGTTGGTGGCTATTGACCTGGGGAAGCTGGAGGTGGGCTAATAGAAGAAGAGCATCCTGTGTGATTAGTTAGGGGAACATATCTCTCTCTGGTTGACCCTATGTTGAAGAGGAGGGCAAAACTTGGCAAAGCTGTTGGGTATCAATCCAGTCCTGACCACTTAGGGCTTATTGCTATAGAGGCTGTGATCGGATTTCATGGACTGGCTGCTGCAGGTTGTGATTTGCCTTTCCAGGCTGGTTACTACAGGTTATGGGTCAGAATTCTGTTTCAATATGTCTGGCTATTGTTCAGTTGGCTATTTAGTTTTCTTTTTGTTTCAAAGAGGTAAGAAGAGCAATAATTCTGGGTGACTCTGTCCTAATCCTCAATCAGTGATATGGAAGGAACAGTACGAAGGAGTGAAGGGTTTTTTTTGTTTGTTTGTTTTTTGTTTTTACAGTTAAAACCAACTATCTAACACACAGTGGGGAAACCAAATAGGCCTGAGAGAACATGGCCAAAGCTGAGGGAAAGACTCTCAGGGCCTAGACTCCAAAGCCCTACTAGGTAGGGTAATTACCCATCATTCTGAGGTTCTTATAGACTAAAGGATTACTATTTAGGGCCAGCCAGAAACTCATCTTCTTTCTTTAGAGTGGACAACCTGGGTCGGTAGTAGCAGGGGCTGGGCTTTGGTCTGGAGAGATTAGAAAAGAGGCTCCCACTAGGCCTGAGAATCCACCTGAACTAGCAGCCTTAAAGGCAACTTGGATTTCCCATGTCTCATAGGCTGAACAGCCATTCTGATCATTGAGAATAAATTCTTGGGGATATTTGAAAAAGGAAGGCAGGAGCCATGGCTTATCTCTATCTTTATCCTTCCTCCCTCCCTCCCTTCCTTCCTTCCTCTTTCATTCCTTCCTTTCTCCTTCCTTCTATTCTTCCTCTCTTCACTGCTCCCTATTTCATTCCCTTTCCTTAATTTCTTTTTTTTTTTTTTAAGATTTTATTTCATTATTTTAGAAAGAGGGGAAGGGGGAGAGGCAGAGAGACATCGAGACATCAATGTACGGTTGCGTTTCACCTGCCTCCAGCCACAGACCTGACTGGAGACCTACCTGGTTTGGCAACCTGGTTGTGTGCCCTGGCTGGGGAATCGAACCTGCAACCTTTCGGTTCGCAGGCCGGCGCCTTATCCACTGTGCTACTCCTTAATTTCTATTCTTCTCTCCTTTTCCTTATAACTATTTCTTGAGCATCTAAGGGATGCCAGATGCCAACAGGCATTGGGTACAAACTGAAGCAGAAGTCCAGAAGATGCAGGCATGCCTGAGGCTATCTGGAGCAATCAGGGGAGGCTTTACTGAGGAGGTGCCCTTTAGGCTGAGACTTGAAGCATGGAAACATGGGGCAGGGGAGGATGGTGTCCAAAGCAAAGAAAATGGCAGATGCAAAGGCACAGGGGTCTAAGAAAACTTGATATTTGGGGGATCCATAAGTGGCTCCCCTTCACTAAAGCATGAAGTGTGAAAATGGGTGACAGGGTGGGATGTAGGGATCTGTCCTATCATGAAAGGCCCTGGAAGCAATGCCGAGGAGTTTCAATTGTTATTCTATGGGTAGAGGCAGCTACTGAAGGATTTTGAGTGTGGGAGTAACATAAATCAGCTCTATGTGCTGGAAATATCAATAGTGGAGAGTGTGAATTAAAGGAGAGCTACACTATCATCAAGGGAATGTGTGGGAGGCTAACGCAATCTTGGAGAAGGAGATGGGAGCCTTCAGTTATGTCAATGGCAGTGGGACGGGAGAGAAGCAGGTGAAATCAATAGGCCTGGGGGGGATTGATGAGATATGACAGGTAAGCCGCCTTAACTACCAGATGAGAAATACTGGAGAACAATGGTGAGTTTATTCAGTATTGGACTTGTTTAGTTAGAAGAACCACAGTCCAGCAAACCATTCTGTCCATAGCCCAAACTGTTCATTCTGATGAATATATATGATTATGTTACTCAAAAAATATTTTAGGATTCTCTTTCTGACCCTAATCTTCCTACCTTTCTACCACTTTCTATCATGAACTCTTACTTCAGACCCAGCTTGCAGCTCATCCTTGCCCAAATATGCTAATGCGCTTTCAGGCAGCTGTGCCTTTGCTCATGAGGCTCCCAATGCCAGAACACCCATTCCTGCTGGAATGCTACTTATCCCTTAGAACTCAGCACACACATCTGTGAAGCCATCATTGACCACCATCACCACTCCAAGCTTGGATTCAATTAATCATTATTTCTTTATATCAAAGTTTTCCATATTTATATTTTAACACTCAACATAATCAGACTTGAACACTGTCTTTGCATCTTTTCTGAGATTCAAACATTATTCCAAATAAAAAGTTTATTTAAAGAAAAAATGCCACAAAGTTTCTGATATATCCCAAAGGCTGAGATCCATAGTCCTATGGTATCAGAGTAGTCAGATCAAGACCAAACAGATTTGAGCACTAGTCTTGGCAAGACCTGGAAAGGACCTTTTAAAGTTTATTTAAAGTTTCTAAACATCTGTTTCCTTATCTCAAAAAGGAGAATGATACATCTCTAGAGTTGTTATGACAATGAACAGAGATAGAAAAAAATCTAAAATGCTTAGTCCAGGACTGGGATATATTAACTGCTCAATAAATGATAATTACTATTATTAGCTATTCTTGGAAGCCCAAAACAGTAAAGCTAATCCATCTTCCACAACCCAGCTAATTAAGATGTTTATATGACCTCAAAGGAAAAGGTAAAGGATTGCAAAAAAAAAAAAAAAAAGCCTAATGCATCATGCATCATAACATGACTAAGTCCCCATCACAGTGCCTGAACACAGAAAGCACTCCATGTTTGTTAAATCTGAAAATGTGAAGTCTGAGGTTGACCAGACGGCAAGTCCCTAAAGGAGCCCACACTAGCAGGACAAAACTCAGCCAAGATGGGAAATATTTTGTCAACTTTTACTGCACTTTATCTCTCCTCTCTTTGATAGAGGCAGGATTTCACCTGGCTGAGTCTGTGGGCACCCCAACTCTGGTTCTGTTATAGTAGGTAGGTAGCTAGTTAGGAAGGGGCAGACACCCTTCAGACACCCCAAGGAATAGCCACATCCTCTGCCAAAGGAACTTAATCCCAGAGCAGGTGGTTTTCTAATCTCTCCAGGCAATAACTGGTCCATTCAGTTCTGCAGATTATGGAGAAGAGGGGACAAATAAAGGGGAAAAATCTTTTGCTGGGCACATGCACAGTAGAAGCCATTATGGCAAGGGGAGGACCCAGCACAAGTCTGTAAAGAGCCAGTAAAGAGGTTAGTTTGAAAAAAAGCTTGCTCTTTCCCAAGCCTAAGATTGTATAATCAAAGTTTAACAAAGGCCTGTGTTTGTATGTTTGTTCATTTGAGCATTCTCTCTCTTTCTAGCAATTATGCAGGCCCAACCACAGCCCCAGCTGCGGGCTGGACAGAAGCAGAGACTAAGCCAGTTTACTGGAGCTTCGGATGTCAATACCGGGGTAATGGCGCAGCATCTCTGGACCCTGGTCCTCCCGAGCTTGGTAAGGACAAGTGTGGGCCTGAGGACCCAGAGGCTGGGTGACTTTCATAGTGAGATGGAGCTGAGCCACCTGGTCGTGGGTGAGGCATCACCTAAGTCTTTCCTGTGTTTTTGTTCCCACAAACCTTACTGCAATACTGCTCCTCCTCCTATGTGTGTATCTTTGACATGGATTTCTGTGATACCAAGAAGACTGTCTCCACCAGCAACAGTTCCACTGCTATACAACCACACCTGTTCTGAGAGAAATTTTAACCCTTCAAGGCCTAACTGGAGACCTACCAATTCCAGGAAGCCTACCCTTTCTAACTCCAGAGTTCTTTAATAATTTTTCTCAGGAAGGCATCTGGAAGAGTTAGAACAGAATAGAATAGTGAAGGCAAATGCACACTAAAACCACACATGAATGATCAGACAGGTGAGTGGCAACCCTGCTAAGCCAGAGGTGCTCCATTTTGATTCCATTTATATTGGAATCATCTGCACAGTTCTGATCCAGCTGCATTCAATCAGACCCACTCAATCAGAATCTTGGGGGATGAGGACCAGACATCGTATTTTTTTTTTAAAGGTTCCCTGAGCATCTTTTAGGTGCAGATAAGGTACAGAATCATCACTCTGAGGGCAGCCCTGGGTCAGCTGCCTGAAAGAATACAAACAGCCCACCCAGGCTTCCTCTTGAGCACTCCTCTCCTCTCTCCCAGGCTGGTGTCTGCCTACATGTCAGTGCTGGCCCCTCAGCTACTGGTGTCTTTCCATCAAGTCAGCTGGTCACTGAGCTGATTCTACCCTATAGTTCCAGCATTATCTCTCAGGTTGGACATGAGTCTCACCCTCACTCACTCTAGTCATGACCTTCGGTCTCTATCTAACTTTGAGCACCAAATAGACTCACCTAGCTTTGTATGCTATTGTATATGATCCCCAAATTACTCCCAGAAACTCCTACTTTCTTAAAGAGATTTGAACTCCTCAGAATCTGAGCCCTAATCTATTTTCAGGAGGGACTAGCATAATGTTGAGCATACATTAGAGCCTCCACATCTTTATCAGTTAAGATGGGAATATTAGTAAAAAAAAATTACAAAATAGGGATATCTATAAAATTTGTAGACATGCAAATCATATCCTGTTTCAAACAACATGTGTGAGATGATGCATACAAAGTGCCCAGAATGCTTGGGGACACAAGTGGTGGTGGATGTTGGATCCATAATAAGCAGTGTTGAGTTCCAAATCTTCTAGATCTTAGCAAGGGACCAAAGTGACCAAGAAACTCAGTCCTCTTCACAGAGTAATGGCAAAGTGCTAAAAGATTGGCTTCATTGATTGGCCACCAATTATAGTCTCTGCTTGGGAAATGAACATTCTGACCAATGAATTTTACAAAGCCAATCATCATGAGAATTTTAGGTCAACATGACCTACCAGGAAATAATGGTGCTTGAGTCATTCGGAGAACTCATGGTGTGACACAGGGACTCCATTAGCGACATTAGCTTGCCTATGAATGTCATGCTAGGCTTATGCTTGACTTACTCTGTGAAACACAGGACTGGCTGGAGTTGGCCCTCTCTTCTCTCTTTATTCTGCCTGGCTCTTCTGAGAAAATTGTGAGGACCTGCTGTTCTGGACACTGTGCTGCGTGGGCAGCTTGTTCTGCCACTTAGTTGGAGGAAGGGCACATGCTTTGTATTTTGTCACCAAAGGAAACAGCAGCTCTGAGGTGTTGCAGGGTTGCCGGACAGAAGCAGAACTGCCTAAATCTTACCTCAGTTCTATCTCTTTTATTAAGGAGAATGAATAGTTGCAAAATTGGAAGGAGCAGGATCCTATTAGCCAGAGGGTACAGAGATCCAGGAGACACAAAGACCATACGAAAATTCATAGTTCATCCAACTGACTTCAAGATGCCTGTGATAGAGCATTTTCTATTGCGCTGGGAGACATTGCAGTTGAACCTTTGGAAACTTTGTCATGTTTCAGGAAAAGTGGGTGGAAGAGAAGGTCAAGACAAAGAAGGCCAGTGTTATCCCACTTATTTTATTTAAAGTGACACTAGCTGTGGTAACATTTCAACCTGCAGTTCCAGTGACTTAACACAATAGAGTTACCTGTTCCAATGACATAGTCTGGTGTGGGTGGCATGACCCAGCAGCTTCCCATGTCAACAGTCGGACACCCAGGCTCTGTTCATTTTGTGGCTCCACCCTCTCCATGAAGGTCAGAGTTTATTCCATTCAGCTTGTAGGTGTGGACAGCAATGATAAGAAATGTATACCTATATATCTGCTTTTGCCCAGAAATGACACACATCACTTCTGCCATATATTGTTTGCCAGAGTTCAGGCACCTGGCTTCACCTAGCTATGTACCCAGGGATAAAGGGAAATGGGCTTGATATGACAAAGCAGCAAACCAAAAACATACAGTTAACTGAAATAAAGATGCCAGACCAAGTCTCACTCCTTCCAACTTCCTGTTTTGTTTCGTTTTGTTTTTTTGATGACAGCCTGAATCTTCTTGCTGATTCTCTGTCTTTACCTTGGCCCCTACAAAGCTCAATTGTAGCACTTTACAATGTGTTCTCCTATGCATGGTCTTTTCCTTCCTGCCTTCTATTTCAGTTCTACATTTATTTCCTCCTTTTTCAGATTTCTTTGTCAATTTTTTGAAGATGTATTTGTGTATGAAACACATGCTTTTGTGGTGAACCCAAACCAAGGTTCAAAGTCTAGTTATTTGCTAAGGATCTTTCAGATTTGTTCTGAGGCCTAATTTCATGAATTGGTAGGAAAAGCATTTGCTTATTTGTGTGTTTGGGAGGAAAAAAAGGGAAATGAAGGAGGGGGAGTGTGTGCCTGGTTCTTGGGGAGAGTCAGTAATGAGGGCCATAGAGGGAGTGACCCCAGACCAGATATGAACCTCAGTGTGAATGCTGAGGACCCCAGGTTGCAACAGTTGGCTCAGGACAAACTTTATGAAATAAGGCAGTGAGGTGACAAAGTGTAACCAGAAGGAGAGCAAGGGCCTGAGTCCTTTCCACTGCCACAAGCCACAGCACAGCTTTGCCACAGACATGTGATGTGCCTGGCAGCAGAGAGTACTCTTAGTGTGTCACCAGCCACAGAGGTGGTGAGACATGGCTCACATCTCCAAATGACTCAGACACCATTGTTTTCTGGCAGGTCATGTTGACCTAAAATTCTCATGATAATTGGCTTTGCAAAGCTCATTTGTCAGAATGTTCATTTCCCATGCAGAGATTGTAATTGGTAGCCAATCAGTGAAGCCAATCATTTAGCAAGAGCATGGGAGTGTGAATGGGGTCTTCCTCCCTGGTGGAAGAATCTCTTAGAAGGAGCTCTGGGGTTTGTTGTTGTTTGGTTTGGTTTTGGAAGGGTGCTGAAGTTCCCCATAAACAGATAGAGAGAGCTTGTTACTGTAATTAAGAGATATTGCTTGTATGAATGCAACCCCCTTCATACTTTCAGCCTGGTGAGATGCTTGGACTATCACAGTTTTGTTCATTTTTGTAAGTCACTTACTTTAAACATTTCGAAAATGAGATCAGACTTGTTATGAAATTTTGTCCCCCCAAATTGTATGTTGAAGTCCTCACCTTAGGTACCTGTGAATGTGACTTTATTTGGAAATAGGGTCTTTGCAGATGAAATCAGGTTAAGATGAAGCCACTAATGTAATACGACTGGTATCCTTATAAGAAGAGAAGAGAAGGGACATGGAGACAGAAACAGGGAAGCAGAGATTTGGATGATGTGCCTACCAGCTAAGGGACTAAAGCAAAAGTCCCGCCAATTTCCTATGTTTATAATAAGGAAGAACTAGGTCTCTGCCGATAGCATGGGGGCTTGTCTCTGGGGATTTTGCACTGCCTCAGGCATTGTTTGGGCCTCCAGCTGGAGGGGTTTGAGGACTGGAGGGAGGGTCACTATTCTGTTTGGCAGAAAAGAAGTCCTCAGTGATTTGGTAGAGGGACATTTACCACCCTCTGACAACGTTCAGGATACACTTCTTTGAAGCAACCAGACATCTTGAGGAAATTGTTGCCGGCTCAGATACTGCTTCTATGTAGGAGACCTCAAAGGTGGAAGGACCTGAGCTCTCAGAATGTGGAGGTGTGTGTGTGTTCCCAGGAGCAGGGTGTGACAGGGGTGAGTGGGGCTCACTCAGGCTCAGTGTGGTATGAGAAGGAGCCCAGCATGTAAGTCCATTGCACATTTGCTGTGGACCTCTCTGAGCTGCAAGGAGATTGAGACATCTAAAATTCAGCCTCTTGGGGTTGCTGTCAGGACTCTGGGAGGAACTGTAAAAGCAAACATTCAACATGGTGCCTGGAACATGTTTGTCAAATTTAAAATAATGGAAAATCTACACTCATTGCCACCCTATAAGTCCCTTACAGTATAAGAGTATACTATAGTTACATACATATTAAGGAAAAATTCAAAAGGAAATTAAGATAGCAAAAGTCTTCCCTCAACTAACCCACTCATCCTTCCTCCGTATAAACTAGTTTCCTTAGCTAGGCAAGCCTAAAGCATCTCTGTACATCTCCTATCATAGCATCAATCAAACATTCTTACAATTGGTGGTAAATTGTCTGGCATCCCTGATGGATTATCAGCTCTGGGAGGGCAAGGACAGTAATCATTTCCCACTGTAGTATTTTCAGCAGTTAATATAAAATTGGTTCATGGTAGATGCTCAATATTTGTCAAATGAATAAAAGAGTGTAGGAGAGAGTGGGCAATCCCAGGCACTTTGCCTTGGTTTTTCTGGACCCCTGGCTTGGCTACCAGCAGAATAAGATTTTGTATGAGCAACCAAAGGAGCCAGAATCAAGTGATGGAAGACCCAGACCCAGTTTGGCCTCCAGGTCACACAGAAAACCTAGCTAAACCCCTACCAAGGAGAGGCCAAGAAAGGGACCTCTGAATCAGAGCTCCCCATAATCAGGTCACAAGTGTGTTGGGATATTGATCCCTAAGCCAATCAGGCAGGGCCTAGGACAGCTGGAGCTTACAGGTTTTCACCTCCAGCCGGGAGCAGCCTCAGGTGCCAGGTAAATCCCAAGGTGCCAGGTAAATATTCTCACGCATGATATAAAATGGAGGAAATGAAGCTGGGGGCACTGTACTAGATGACTAAGGATATGGTCCTGGCCTAGAGCACGATGAGGTCTTACGAAGGAGCAACTGGGCATTTGGAGGCCTATGGGACAATCCAAGGGCGGGGCTCACTGGAGAAGATTGAGTCACCCAGGAAAAACAATCAGAAGAGAGGGCCCATGGGATCTGTCTATGGTGCTGAATCATCTCTCTTATTTGACTCCATCTCTCTTATTTGAGCCAGATCACTACTACTTTCATCTTTTGCTTTCTTCCTGGTCTCAGAACCATGATCTTGACCTCATCTCATTAGACCATTGCAACCAGCAATGGGAAATTCATATGTGTCCTGTCCCAGAGCATCTACTACACCTGAGGGTGTCTCTGCCCTCAGCAATGCAGAAACCTACCCCTTCCCCAACCCATCCTTTTTTGAACCTTATTTTCTACTGTATCTATGGTTTTAAATGTGGTAATTAGAGATTCATGGTACAAGGAGTCAAGGGAATTACTGAATTGGAAAAGGGAAGTACAGCTGGGCATAACTACATGTACTTCGTTGAGTGAAAGTCTGAGATCTAATAGAGAAAATCCCAGTCCAAGGTGGAGCTTATCAGTATTAGTAAGGATAGGCTAGCTAGGTTATGCTCTGATAACAAACAATCCCCAGATCTTGCCTGACCACAGGAAAATGTCTTGCTAATGCAAAGTCTACTGCAGAACCAGGTGACCCACAAGCGCAAATGTCCGCCAGGTATTGGCTCATCATTTCAGTCTACTTGATCTTATAGCACCTTTATACCAAAACTTGCTTCCATGTGTTGAAAGTTGTAACAAAAAAAGAGAAAGGTAAGTTGATCAGCAAGAATTAAATGCTTTGGTCTAAAAGTGACACAAATCTCTGTTGTTACTGTTTTATTGGCTATAACTGGCTAATATGAACAATCATATCTAACTTTAAAGGGGAAGGGAAGCATAATCCTTTGTTTACCTGGAGGCAGAAGAGAACCAGATGTTGGTGATCATTTGTATGGCCTACCACCCTTTCTGACATAGAGCTTGATTTAATAAATTTTAAATCAGACATACCTTGTTTATGAGTTCCAGCTCTGCCACTCACGAGAATAAGTCACTAAGACTTCCCTGAGTATTATTTCTTCTCTTTGTGTAAAGTGGAAATGACACCTGCAAATAAACTAATGTAATTGCAAGTGTTTTGAGAGCTGTAATTTTTGGCTTTTTTTTTTTTAATATTTAATAGAAGTCCTTGCAAGGTATAACAGAAGAGGGATCTGAGGTTTCTAAATAAAGAAACAATGAAGAACACAAATATCCCTAGAGGAACTATTTCTAGCAACTGTGGTTGGAAAAAAGAATTGATTTTTCATTGGGTCCTTGGTCCTTAATTCCTCATACAACTATTTTTCATACTCTTTTTACCTATGAACTGTTAATTGACTCTTCATGAACATGTATAGAGCTTAGGGGAAAATAAATAGCATTCTTCTTTTCTACATGATTTTGGGAACCAAGTGAAAAATAAGAATGAGGCTTAAGGAGAATAAAATACCAGTTTTACTAATAATAAAGCTGACATTGGAGGACATGATAGGTTGTGCAACAGTTTCTTAATACTGAATTCTAGAACTAAATAGATATACCTTCTATAATCATTCCAATCTAACCAAATATAAGGAAAGAAATAGGAATCTATGGAAGTAGGAAAATGAAGACCTTTAGTGTTATAATAGAATAAAATAATCAGTCTCTCTGATTCCATCTTGCTTAAGTCTACCCAGTTCCAGTAATAACATGTCTGTTAGCAACTTCTACCTAGTTCTGCACATGGATATGCTAATCATTAAAGGGATCTAATCTGTAGCCTAGGAATTACTGAAATGACTCCCAAGCACAAAACTACCTCCACAAGGATATAAGGAAGGTATGTGCAAAATAGTGATTGTTTAGCAAAAGACTTATGGGGATATTGTAAGTGGGACCGTGGCAACCAGAGTTCATTGCAAAAAGCAAAGAGTTTTCATCATCCCCCTTGAACTCTTGTTGAAATCCAGATGTTGGCGGTCATCTGTCACCTCCTGACCCCAACCCTTCCTCTTTCCTCTTTCCCTTGACATTAAAGAAGCCTGAATTCTGTGTTTTTTCAGGGTGGTTCTTTAGGACATTAGTCTGCCATCTTCTTGGGTTGCAGGCTTTCTGAATAAAGTCACTTTCTTTGCCCCAACTCCTTGTCATTTGACTCATTGGCTGTTGAGTAGTGAGCAGAAAAGGCTGTCACTTAATTACCATGCAAATGACAAAATGAGTATAGAATAGTACGTAGTCTTATTGGTCATGGGTGTGAACTGCATAACTTCAGGGGATGTTATAGTCTATGTGCGTCCCTCTCGCTCACCCAGAGTTGTGGTTGCACACAGTGGCCCTTATAGAAAGAATGAATAACTTTTGGAGGCTTAAATTGCTTTGAGGGTCTGATGGTCTAATGAAACACAGGGACACCACTATCCCTAGAAAGGTACACACACTTATGGTGAATTCTGCAAATAATTTCAGGAGTGACACAAACTGCCTGAAGCCCATCTTTGGAGAGATAATTAAGAATTTCTTGGGAAGTTGATTTAGAAAATGCTGTATAGCTCTGGCATTCTGCAATTCTAGGACAACCTTCTGTTAGGCTGCATTGTTTGCCTGACAACAACCTGGTGAAAATGCACAAATGCTAAAGTTAAAAGACCACTTATAAGATCCAAGGCATGCATTAGTAGAGAGCACAAATGGCCCAATACCAAGAAGCCCAGGAAAAAACTGTAGTAGCCATTAAGTTGGTGTTTGAAAGGATGAACTTATTTCTCTCTCTTTTGACATTTAAAAATTGTGATGTTTTTGTATTTAAAAGGAAGAGAGCGAGAGAGAGGGGAGAGATAGAGAGGAGAGAGGAAAGAGAGCAGAAAGAGGAGACAGAGGAGAGGGGAGAGAGGAGAGAGGAAAGAGGAGAGAGAGAGAGAGAAACAACCCCTGTGGTTTCTGGGCTGTTGGTTGGCATTTATTTGGAGACAGGTTTTGTTGCTGCAGGGGTAATGGATCTGCATCACATACTGGCTTGCCATTTCTGTTGACTTTGCAGTGGTCACTGTCAGTCACCCCCAAGCCCTGCTCTTGACATGATTCTGCTTCTGAAATCATGTGAAGGGGAAAAACACCCAGGGATATGTGAGGGGCTGACCTTGACAGAGCTTTGGGATCTCCTTCTAGGATGTTGTGGATCCCCAGGAAGACACAAGCAGGTGTATATTTAAATCAGCTGCTTTATGTCTATGAACAAGAGCACCTCACCCCCTCCTTTCCTCCCTCGGTGAATTTATCATGAAGTAATAATGCAGTATCTCAAAGCAGAGTTTTAAATAGCTCCCCCTTTTTTTTAAATTTAATTTTATTGTTGTTGTATTACACCATCTATCCCCTTTTTGCTAAGACTCCCTTTAATGTGAAACACATCCTCATGTTTTTGTGGGAAGAAAGTGGTTTTCATTTCCCCACATATATAGGACCAGTGATAGGGCAGACACAGAGGGCACACAACCTTTGAGGTCCCCAAGGACACTGGAAAATATGGGTGGTGAGAGTGTGGGTGACAGAACTGATATTTTCTCCTCAAAAGGATTTTCCTCCTCTGAGAGTCTGTCCAGAAAAGTGAGAAGGCAGCAAATCTGCTGGGAGAGCTTTCAGGTAAATTAAGATCCTCTGTCCTTATCAGCTTAGACTAAGCAGAAATCTTATATAGGTGTTTAATTTATTACCAACAGTTGGTGCCTTCTATCCTCTGCAGTGGTTTGAACCAGCTGTTCTCAAGCCCCAGAATCATCTGGATGTTTGTTTAAATAGTTGGTGAAGACAGTTGGCCCCACACTCAGTTTCTGATTCAGGTCGATCCACAGGCTATACTTTGAGAACCGCTGATTCAGCTGTTAACATTTTCCCATTTCTTATTTTCACTCCAGACAGACAAGGGTTCAAAGAGCATATACAGCCCTGGCTGGTGGCACAGCGGATAAGGTGCTGGCCTGCAAACCCAAAGGTCGCTGGTCTGATTCCCAGCCGGGGCTCATAACCAGGTCTCCAGCCAGGTCCTTAGTTGGAGGCAGGTGAAAGGCAACCATACATTGATGTCTTTCTCCCTCTCTCTAAAAATAATAAATAAAATCTTTAAAAATAGAGGATGTACAGAGAATCAGGAATGCTGATGCTCATTGGGCACTAAGGGAGAAAGGTGGGGGTAGAGGAGGAAAGAGACACAGGGGTAAGTGGTTGAAGCAGCAGCATGTTTCTAGTATTGGTTTAAGGATATAATCAAGATCCAAACTCTGAGTTCCTGGAACAAGCTATTGATTACTTAGTATACAGCATCACCAACCTTTGAATTCAGGTATCTGGGTTTTTGTGTGTTTGTTTGTTTGTGTAATACTCATTGATCATATCACATAAAAGCAAATGAAACTATAAATAAAAACACATAGCACACCCACAGAATTGCCACTATTGCATGAACTATCCCACAATGCTTGCCATAAGGAAATCCTTAGGCAGGGAGGAAAAGGAAGTACAAGAAGAATGGAAGAGGAAGGTATCACAATAGGGGGGTGGAAGGCAGGATTTTGACATGAGTGAGTGGAAAGAGCTATGTAGTTTAACAGTGTTAAAACTGTTGAAAGGAATGGGGCAAACCCAGTACCTTTAAAGGCTATGAGCTCATTGGTATTCAGATCATGAGAATTAATAACCTCTGCTTTTCACACTACAGATGGACATTTTGAATTGAGAGGAAGATGACAGCTGTAGAAAATTCCTTCCCTAGAAGCAGTTGCCCATGTCATCTTGTTCTGGATGACTGTTTTTGACTGGAGAGCTTGGGTCCTCTACCCTGTCTACCTGCCTAATCCTGATTTTCAGCTTTCCATCAGCCTTTAAATTATGAGCACACTGGACTCCAGGCTGGCCTTCGGCACACACAGACTCCCTCTCTCCATCAGTCTCTATCTGCCCTGCTGCTGACATGGTAGAGACTGAGACCTGGCCTAGAGCAACACAGTGATTCTGAGAACCAAAGAGGTTTTAAAATGTCTTGGCTTGTCAGACAATTTCCAATTCTTTCCCCTTGCAGAAAATGCCTGACTTTTGACCAGGTTGTTTCTGGATGTTATGTTTGTTTTATGGCTGTGTCCTTTTGATGGGTCACAAAAAGTGATTGCTATGGGCAGTTGGGCTTCAGAGCTCTATAAACTCTGAGTGATGCACAACAGATCTTTTGCATTAAATTTTAGCATCTTACTGTTTTAATAGGCTTGGTTAATGGTACACATGAGATGCCTGGCTGTAATCCATATCTCTTTCTCAAGCCAAGGAGTTCACCTAGATGAAATCTACTGGAACCTGCAAGGAGCTTCAAGGCAAACATTCTGTCTCCTTAGTAACTTCAATTCTATATAAGGAAAAATGAACATGAAACTATCCACAGGCAAAAAAAAATTCTCTTCTTGGGTATTGATTTAAGCATACTCAAATGTAAAATTGGCTTTTTAAGAATGTCATGCTCTGTATATGTCAGATAATGAAAATCATGACTAATTTACATTGAGCATCCTCTGGCCTAGACATTTCACACGTGTTATTCGATTTAACCATGACATGGGGAACAATAACATTGTAACAGTGGAAATTGTCATTCTTTAGACACTGTTTCTGTAAGTGCTGGCTCTGACTAATATGTAACTAGTAGATGAACAGCATGTGTGTATAAGAATTCTAGGAATTAATTTCAAAAGATACAGACTTCAACCTTGAAGCATCCCAGCTCTGGGAGATTTACTGCCTTTCAACAGTGGAACCAAGATGACATGAGGCCAGGCTGACTAACCCAGGATGAAGCACACTGGATCATGGCTTGCCTTATCAGAATGGACTGTACTTATCTGCATGTAAAGAACTTTTCAACCACCTCCCTTGATCTCTTTGTTCTGTATCCCTCTCGCTCCTTATAAAAACCTCTGCCTCCACTGAAAGGTGGAGATGAGCTTTGAGATATAAGTCCCCCATTTTCTAGGTGGCCAACACCTGAAAGTAAACCACTTTCCTTTACATCAGCGCCTGCCTCTTGAGTATTGGCAGCCAACCCTACTTTCAATTACAGCTTTTGAAAACTCTAGGTAGGACAATGTGGACTCTGCTATGACCCAGAGGGCCCAGGCTGGAGTCCCAGTTGTTTGTGGCACGTTGACCCAATGGTAGGTATTGCAGGAATTTCCTAGAAGTTGCCAAGTTTTAAAAAAATCTTAGGGACTCTTCTTGATCTTCTTTTCAAAGCATGAGCTGCCTTTAATACTTTGCTGATGAAAGAAAACAGGTTGTTGGTGGGCTGATGAGCCCAGTCTGGGTTAAGTCCCTGGTATTCATGACAAGGAGTCCCTGCCCCACCACTTAGGTTCTTTGAACCATTTGGGATTCTGTAGGAATTAACAGGTGCCCCTCATTAGTAGGCCTGGCTCAGTGACAAAAAGAAAATCTCAGTTCCCCAGTGTGAGATTTGGTTGGAATGCTCTTTTGGTTTGGGTTTGGGTATTGTTTGCTTCTCTTGTTGCATAGTGCTTTTTAGTTGTCTCGTTCATTTCGTTTCTCTATTCCTGTATGGAGGAAGTCTGCTTCTGTTTGAGAGCTCTTGTCTGTCTGTTTTGGTTGCATTTGTTTTGCTTGCCTTCTTATCTTTAGGGGACTTTGATCTTTGCTGTTTTGTGTATGCCAGAAATCCTCCATCTATATATTTGGGGTTTGTGATACAAGTTGGTGTGAGATGAGATTCTAAGTCTACTATCTTAGTCCCTCCTTTTAGAGGCTTTAGTTTGAAGATATTTGTTTGAAATTTGTCTTTTTGTTAATTTCATTTTTGTTTCTGTTTTGAAAGGAACAGTTCAGTCTCAATCTTGAATTGTTTTGCCAAGGTTCTTGTAAATGTGATAAAATCTCTTATGTGCAAGCTTTCATGTTGTTACATCATAAGGATTCTATTCAGAAATGATTTAAATTGTTGACTTAAAGAGGGGGGAAAATCTCACTCTCCTCTCAGACAGAAAAAGTCAGAAAAAAAGGAAATAAAACTGGCCTTTTTCAACTTAAGCAGCTCAAGCTGTGCTAAGCCTGATATCTCTCCTGCTTTTTTTCAGCTTCCTAAAAGTTGTCAACTTCACTAGATAATTAAACAGCTTACTTAAAAAAAAAAAAAAATTAATGTGTCCTGGTGTGAACCAATTTGAGTTCATCTTCTTTGGGATTCTCTCTGCTTCCTAAACCTGGATACCTAAACAGTTTACTTTTGAGCACTCTAAGGAATCCACTTTGTAATGCCAAAGTATAAAAATGCAAATATATCTCCCAATGGGGGTGGGGAACTGTTTCTGAAAGCTATGAAATGTATTCATAAATTTTCCAATCTAAAGAATGCTAATTAGTTAGTTTTAGTTTTCATTAAAAATGGAACATTCTAATTAAGTTGGGAAAATATATGGCTTTGGCAATGAAAGGAATAAACTATGCCGATATATTTTGAAGCAAATAGAATTAAAAGTAAATAGTTCTAATTTCTGGGTGAGTTAAAAGGGCAAACTGAAAGGGACTAGGGAAGTTGCAGACATCTGTGTAAGTTGGAGAGGTCCTGTGCAAGCTGAAGGATTGTGTAGAGGAAAGAAGTCAAAAGATAAGGAATAGAGGAAGTAAAAAAGAGGTGAGAAAGGATAAAGGAAAGAAGGACATTGGAGAAGAGATATTCAAGAAGGGGGGTGAAAATGTGAAAAAAAAAAAGCATTAAGAAAGAAAAAAAAAGGCACATAGAAAGATGGTAAATCAAAGAAATGAATTTAATGACAAATGAAAAAGCCAAAAGCTCCCTTTGATTTTCCAAAGCCAATTGTTATTTCCCAACAAAAACCCCAGGTATAATTGACAGTGGGAAACAAATTAATTGATTTCTCGATCTGATATATTATTGTTTGTAATTCTGATTGTTTCTTAAAGTGTTACAAAAAGAAAAGCAAATTCCATTGTCAAGTCAATTACATTGTAATCAGGTCTATGACTATGTCATTATTTTGCTCATTTAAAGACCCTCATTGTTTTACTCTGATGCATTTGCAAAAATGTTACATCTTCCAAGTTATTCCAAAATATGAGTTTCTGCAAATAAATTTTCAAAGCATACCTTTGAAATAGATGGGGATTTGTAGGGCTCTGAAGAATGACTGAATTCATAGATATACTGGCAGATAATAGGGATAAATAGCAATTAATTGTGGGACTGAATGAACTAAAGATAATTATTGTTCTTATGACTTTGTTCAAAATATCATTAATTATAAAATATTTATTAGAGCAGTTTAGTAAATTGAAACAATATTGAGGCATTTATATTTTTCTTCTTACTTGGTCCCTCCAGAATTTAAAGACTTTTTAAAAAAAAAGATTTTATTAGTTCCAGAGAGAGAGGAAGGGAGAGAGGCAAAGAGGGAGAGAAACATCAATGTATGGTTGTTTTTCACCTGCCTCCAGCCACAGACCTGGCTGGAGACCTGGCTTGTGACCTGGTTATGTGCCCTGGCTGGGGAATCAAACGAGTGACCTTTGGGTTCACAGGTTGGCACCTTATCCACTGTGCTACCAGCCAGGGCCAGAATTTAAGAACTTTTAATGAGAGTGTTATTATTTTCATGGCAGTATGTTTATTTAGCTGAATTCAATTTGAATCTGATTTCTTCCAGTTTGCAATTGTGGTTTTATTAATGAAGTGTTTGGATTTTCATATCTGAGAATGATATGTGTAGACTCTGGAAGTCAATCAAAAGCTTTAAGGAATAAAGATTAACTTTGGAGCCAAGAAAAGCAGTTTGGAAAAATGGCCTGGTACCTTTCTTATTCATATGGTTGATGGCAGTCTTTCCAGGTAAGGAGTGAGGGTTGCTTTTTGGGGCGATGGCAAGGAAGAACCTCAAGACATGTTGGGGACCCCAAGAACTTAAGGGGTTTACCCAAACCTGTAGGTATCGCAGGCAAAGCCTGTTTTCCACCTCCCCATGACTCCCCCTCTGGGTACATCATGCTAACTAGAGCTCTGAGCTTATGCTCAGCCAGCACCACTGTCATCTCCTTCCAGCCATTATCATCATCATCTGCCAGGACCTCATCAGTCATGATGAGATGTTCTCTGATATTTACACAATCTGGATGGCCGCACACGGGCTGTGTCTAGAGGTAGAGGGCAAGATGGTTAGTACGACAGAAGGTAACGTTGATGACTTGCTTATTGGTGGAAATGTCTCTGCTGAAGGCCCTGAGGGCAAAGGTGCTGAAAGCACAGTAATTGCTTGTATTGAAATTGTGATGAATCATCATGTGCAATAACCAGTTTCACGAAAGAAGCCTATAAGAAGTACATCAATGATCCAAGACAGTGGAAGAGTAAGTGGAAGCTACACTAACCTCCTGCCAGGACCAATCTGGAATTACAACTAAATTGTAGAGAAATTATCTGGAATAATCAACTGAACAATCCTGGAGAGGAGCCTTATAACCACAGACAGAAGAAACCAGTTCACCACAGCATGACTGGTATGGAGTGCAGGGGAAACATGAGAAGGCTGACTGATCTCCCATGGGTATCAGCTGAAGTTCCAGAGAAAATTTCAGGGGCTGGGGGGTTCCCACTGAGAACTGTGGCATTTAAACCTCAAGCTGGGCTCCTAATCCTACAGTACTAGAGCTGGAAAGGAGCCCAGGTAACACCCAGCTGTGAAAAGCAGTGGGGTTTCTATCTTCCAGGGAGAAACTGCTAGAGACACAGAGAGCCTCTTTAATGGCCAATGCATAAAATTTCATTTGCAGCTGCTTACCCCGGGCTCCAGAAAATATGTTTTCTTAGTCTATTTTACCTTCTCTTCTCTTCTAATTTTTGTTTCAAATTTTATTTTCCTCTCTTGCTACAACTTGTTTCCATTTTGCACTCTTACTATTTCTCCCCTCTCCACCCTTTCAAAACCATTTTTCTTGTCATTAGGCATCCCACATTCTTTTTCCTGTTCTTAAAATATCCTTTTCTCCACCTTTATCAATCTTTGCTCATTGGTTGTGGATATGGTGGTGGTTGTTGCATTCCTTCAATTTTATTTCTACATCTTCCCTATTTTTATATTTCAAATACCAAATTTTACCACTCGCCTCTCCAACTTCATTTTGCCTTCTTTTGGCTCTTTTTCGTTTGTTTTAAATTTCAGTTTTCCCATCTTATATATTGGATTTCATTCCTTACTCTTAGTATTCCTTCTCTTTCTAGCCTCTCCAAATTATTTCTCTTTCCTCTCCCTCCCTCCCTCCCTCTCTACTTACTTACTTACTTTCTTTTCTTTTCTTTTTTTAAAAGATTTTATTTATTATTTCCACAGAGAGAGGGAGGGAAAGAGACAGAGAGGGAGAGAAACATCAATGTATGGTTGCCTTTCACCTGCCTCCAGCTACAGACCTGGCTTGCAACCTCTCTACCTTCTTTTCTTTTCTTTTCTTTTTCCTTCCTTCCTTCCTTCCTTCCTTCCTTCCTTCCTTCCTTCCTTCCTTCCTTCCTTCCTTCCTTCCTCTCTCTCTCTCTCTCTCTCTCTCTCTCTTTCCTTCCTTCCTTCCTTCCTTCCCTCCCTCCCTCCCTCCCTCCCTCCCTCCCTTCCTTCCTTCCCTCCTTCCCTCCTTCTTGTTCCCATTTCACCTATGATAATCTTTGTTCATTTGTTGTTGATAGCGCTATAGTGGATCTTTTTCTCCAATTTTGTTCCTATTTATTCTCTCTCTCATCATATATATTTTCAAATTTATGTTTAAACCTAATACTATACACTTCCCTTCTCTTCATTCTACCTTCTTCCCCCCCCTTTTTTTTTTTTTAGTGCCCTTAATGCAAATTCTTTTTTTTTTAAATTTTATTGTTGTTGTATTACATCCATCCCCTTTTTGCTCCCCTCTGTCCCCCTCCCCACCCACCCATTCCCCCCAAAGTCAATCCCGCCTGTTGTCCATGTCCATGGTTCCTTTATACTAGGTTCTTGTCTAAGCTGCTCCCCTTCTTTCCCTCTACCTCCACCCTCCCCCCAACCCCTTTCCCCCTGACCACCGAAGGTCTATTCCTTGTGTTCATATACTTGGTTCTGTTTTGCTTGTTGTTAGTTTTGCTCATTATCTTCCCCCTTTTTTTAATTTATAATTTCTTCTTTCTCTCTCTGCCTTGTCCCTATTCCCTACTCTCATTATTGCTTCTCCCCCTGCCTCTCAAAATCATTTTTCTTTCAGTTAGTCACTTTTTTTCACTTTTCTTTCTTATAAAAGTCTTAAGTCTTTTTACACCTTTATTTATACCAGCTCATTTGCTTTCAGTTGTGTAATTGTGGGTGGGGTCATTTTTGCAGGTGTGGGTTTTTTCCCTGGGCTGTTGGTTTGGTTCTGGCAGCACCTGTACAACAGCATACAGGACATGATGGATGGAGTGACTCTTAGTCAGCATGCAGAAGGAAGGATCCAGTAAAGAATGATCTAACAACAACCAAAACCAAATTCCAACCAGAGAGCCCAAATAAATAGCATAAAGGGCATCCCAATTGCAACAAATTTGAGAGATCAAGGAGATTGCATCACTGAACTATGAGTCTCTTATCACAGAAAGTTATAGCATGAATACAAGGAGTCAAAACAGATCAATCTAAGAAGCAGAAACAAACAATAAGAGTTACCTAAAATTGGGAGACAAAGAAACAACACCTAATTGAAAAGAGGGATCACCAGAAAGGGTACTAAATGAAATAGAGGCAAGCAAACTTTCAGTCTTTGAATTTAAAATAATGCTAATAATGATGCTCAATGAGCTAAGTGAGAACTACAAAGCACTTCTGAGAAGCTACAAGGAATTTACTGTGAATTACACCAGCATGAAAAAGGACATAAAAACTATCAACAAGAGCCAGGTGTATGTGGAGAATACAATATCTAAAGTGAAGAACACAGAAGAAGGAATAAAAAGCAGGCTACATAAAGTAAAGGATCAAATCAACAGACTGGAGGATAAAATAGTAAAAAGTTCCCAGGCAGGGAAACAAAATGAAAAAGACTCAAAAAGAACAAACAGGCTTTAAGGGAGGGACCTGCAAGACACTATGAAGTGTAATAATATCCATATCATAGGGTATCAGAAACAGAAGAGGAGCAAGGAATAGAAAACATGTTTGAAAAGTAATGACAGAAAACTTTCCTAACTTGAGAAGAGAAAGGCCATGCAATTCCAGGAAGCACAGAAGGTCCCAATCAAGATGACCCCAAAGAGGCCCTCTCCAAGGTACATCATAATTAAAATGGCAAAACTTAAAGACAAAGGGAGAATCTCAAAGGCAGCATGGGAGAAATAGCTAGTAAAATACAGTATGGAGGGAGCTCTGATAAGGTGCTCTGATAATCTATAAGCTGATTACTCAATAGAAACACTAGAAGCCTGAAGGAAATGGCAAGAAATATTTCAAGTAATGAAAAGCAAAGGCCCAAGATTACGCTACTCAGCAAGGCTCTCATTTAAAACAGAAGGTGAAATAAGAAGTTTCCTAGACAAAAGAAGGCTAAAAGAGTACATCTCCACCAAACCAGAATTGCAAGAGATGCTAAAGGGACTGCTTTAAGAAGATGAAGAAAAAGAAAGAGAGGAACACAGGCATAAAGGGGAAAAATGGCAATGAATAAGTACCTAACAGTAATAACCTTAAATGTAAGTGAATTAAATGCTTCAATAAAATGACATAGGGGAGTTGAATGGATAAGAAAACATGACCCACTTATATGTTGTCTACAAGAGACCCACCTCAGAACAAGAGATCTATACAGACTGAAAGTGAAGGAATGAAAAAGTTTTCCAAGCAATTTATATATTAGATAAAATATATTTCAAAACAAAGGCCATTTTAAAAAAAAGGGACACTACATAATACTTAAGGGAACAATCCATCAAGAAGATAAAACCTTTGTAAACATATATACACCCAACATACAAGCACCCAAATATCTAAGGAAAATCTCAGAGGACTTCAAAAAAGATATCAACAACAACACACTCATATTAGGGGAGCTTAACACCCCATTATCAACAATGGACAGCTCTTCCAAGCAAAAATAACACCAAAGATATTGTAGCAGTGAGCAACATTCTAGATCAAATGGACTTTATTGATATATACATAAATTTTATCCAAATGAAGCAAAATATACATTCTTTTGAAATGCACATAAAACATTTTCAAAGCTAGACCACATAGTAGGAAACAAAATAGCTCCAAAAAACTCAAGAAAATTGAAATTATTTCAAGCATCTTCTTGGATCACAATGGCTTGAAACTAGGAACCAATTTCAAGAAAAATACTCAAAAACATGCAAATGCATGTAGACTGAATAAGATGCTATTAAATAATGAATGGGTCAACAACGAGATCAATGAAGAAATTAAAAAGTATCTGGAAACAAGTGAAAATGAACACACAACAGCCCAAAACCTATAGGATACAGTGAAAGGCAGTCTTGAGAGGGGATTTCATAGCAATACAGGCCTACCTAAAAAACATAGAAAAATATCAAATAAACAACCTAACCATAAAGCTACAAGAACTAGAGGAACAACAACAAACAAAGCCCAGAGTGTATAGACAGAAGGAATCAAATTCAGAACAGAATTAAATGACATAAATACTTGACAATTTAAAGGATCAATAAATCCAGAAGCTAGTTTTTTGAAAAGACAAACTAAAAATGACAATCCTTTAATCAGACACATTAATAAAAAAAAGACAGAAGACCCAAATAAATAAAATCAGAAACAAAAGAGGAGAAATCACAACTGATATCATAGAAATACAAATGATCGTAAGACATTACTACAAACAACTATGTAGCAAGAAATTTGACAACCTGAGTGAAACGGACAAGTTTCTATAAACATATAATCTTCCAAAACTGAATTAAAAAGAAGCAGAATGCCTGAATAGACTGATAACAACTAGTGAAATTGAAATAGTAATCAACAAACTCCCAGCACACAAAAGCCCTGGACCAAATGGCTTTGCTCGTGAATTTTACCACACACTAAAAAAGAACTAACTCCTATCCTTCTCAAACTATTCCAAAAAATTCTAAAAGAGGGAAGACTCCCAAACATTTTTTTATGAGGCCAATATTATCCTAATTCCAAAACAAAGACAATACCCAACAAAGAAAGAAAACTATAGGCCAACATCACTGATGAACATAGATGCTCAAATTCTCAATGAAATATTGGCAAACTGGATCCAGGAATACATTAAAAAGATCATACACCATGATCAAGTGGGGTTCATGCCAGAGATGCAAGGATGGTACAATATTTGTGAAACAATAAATATAAACAAAATGAAAGACAAAAATCACATGATCATATCAATAGATGCTGGAAAAGTATTTGATAAAATACAGCACCCATTCCTGATCAAAATGCTCAGCAAAGTGGGACTAGAGGGAACATACCTCAACATAATAAAGGCCACATATGAGAAACCTACTGCCAACATCATACTCAGTAGGCAAAAACTAAAACCCTTTTCCCTAAGATCAGGAAAGACAATACTGTTCACTGTCACCACTTTTACCCAACATAGTATTGGAAGTTCCAGCCACGGTGATCAGACAAGAAAAGGAAATAAAAGCATCTAAATTGAAAAGGAGAAAATAAAACTGTCATTATTTGCAGATGGCATGATAGTGTACATAAAACCAAAAAACTACTTGGCCTAATAAGTTAATTTGGCAAAATAGTGTGATACAATGTCAATATTCAGTAATCAAAGGCTTTTTTGAGCACCAACAGAACTAGCAAATAAAAAAAAAAATTCCATTCACTATAGCAACAAGAAAAATAAAGAACCTAGGAATAAACTTAATCAAGGATGTAAAAGACCTATACTTGGAAAACTAGAGGACACTGAAGAAAGAAATTGAGGAAGATACCAATAAATGGAAGCATATAGCATGTTCATGTATGGGAAGAATTAAAATCACTAAAATGTTCTTACTACCCAAAGCAATTTATAGATTCAATGCAATCTCTATTAAAATACCAATGACATATTTCACAGATTCAAAATAAATATACCAAAAATTTATATGTAACCAAAAACAACCCTGAATAGCCTCAACAATCTTGAGAAAGAAAAACAAAATAGGAGGGATCACAATACTGGTATCAAATTATATTACAAGACCACTGTAATTAAAATAGTCTGCTACTGGCATAAGAACAGACACATAGATCAACGGAACAGAATAAAGAGCCCAGAAATAAGTCCATGTCTGTATGGTCAATTGATATTTGGTAAAGGGGGCAGAAGCATAAAATGGAGTAAAAATAGCCTCTTCAACAAATAGTATTAGGAGAACTGGAATGGTACATAGGAAAAAATGAAACTAAACCAACAATTTATACCATACATCAGAATAAACTCAAGATGGGTAAAATACTTAAATGTAAGCTGTGACACCATAAAAGTCCTAAAGGAAAACAGGCAGTAAAATGTCAGATATCCCAGGCAGCAATACTTTTGCTAATATATCCTCTAGGGCAAGGGAAATAAAGAAAGATGAAACAAATGGGACTACACCAAATTTAAAAGTTTCTGTTTGACTAAAGAAAACATCATCAAAATGAAAAAGGAACCAACCATACTGGAAAATATATTTGCCAATGATACCTTGAACAAGAGTTTGATCTCCAAAATATACGAAGAACTCATACCACTCACCTCCAGGAAGACAATCCAATTTTTAAAAAAGGGCAAAAGACCTGAACAGACATTTCTCCAAGGGGAACTTACAGAGGGCCCATAGGCATTTGAAAAGATGTTCAACATCACTAGCTATCAGAGAGATGCAAATTAATAACTCAGTAAGATACCACCTCACACCTGTCAGAATGACCATCATTAACAAATCAACAAACAAGTGCTGATGAGGATGTGGAGAAAAGGGAACCCTAGTGCACTGTTAGTGGGAATGAAGACTAGTGCAGCCACTGTGGAAAACAGTATGGAACTTCCTCCCCAAAACTAAAAATGGAACTGCCTTTTGAGTCAACAATTCCACTGCTGAGATTATAACCTAAGAATTCTGAAACATCAATTCAAGAGAAGCATTGCACCCCAATGTTCATAGCAGTATTATTTATAATAACCAAGTGCTGGAAACACCCTAAGTGCCCATCAATAAATAAGTGAATCAAAAAATTTTGGTATATTTCCACCAATGGAAATGGAGTACTATGCAGCAGAAAGAAAGAAGGAACTCCTACCTTTTGCAACAGCATGGATGGGACTGGAGAGGATTAGGCTAAGTGAAATAAGCCGGTGGCAAAAGACAAAATACCATATGATCTCACCTGTAAGAGGAACCTAATGAACAAAACAAACAAACAAACAAACAAAAAACCACAAGCAAAATAGAACCAGAGGCATGGAAACAAGGAACAGAGCAACCAGAGGAGAGGGTGGAGGAGAACAAGAGGGGAAAGAAGGGGAAGTCAAGGAACAGGTATAAATGACAGATGGACATAGCCAACAGGGTGAGATTGGCTGGGGGAGCAGAGGGTACAGGCAGGGCAGGGGAGAGCAACTTTAACAGAGCAACAATTTTAAAAATTAGGGAAGTAAGGTCACAAAAGAAAAAGTACATCAAAGATTACATGAACTCAATCAAAGGAAAACTTGAGGAACAGAAACCAGAAAAAGAAAAGCCTTTTATGACAGGGGCTGCAGAACTAATCAAACACATTCTGGCTAATTTCAAAAACTACCAGTTCTTTAGTGGTGAAAACATGAATCCAGATGGCATGGTTGTTCTGCTGGATTACATGAGGACATTGTGACCCCATATATATATATATTTAAGTATGGTTTAAAAAAGGAAAACTGTTAACAAATTTGGCAAATTGGATCTATCACCTACCATCATAACTGGCTGCTGTTTTCCATCCACATACCAGGACTAGGACAAATGGGACTGATGTTATCTTGAGTCTTCGTTGATTTTGATTTATTTGGAATGGAGGCATTGCTTTTGAGGAAAATAAAAGGCATGCCATTCAGGTTATCTAAAAACAAAGTGCATTTGAAAAAAAGTGTAATCAATTGTGATTCCTGTTGTACTTATATGCAAATAATCAGACAAAATTGAAACTGGACTTACTGCAGTAAAATGAATTGGTCTTGATTTGACTCTTAGGTGAAAATGAGGGTAATTTTCAGAGAAAACATGTTTCAGTAGACTATTATACACAATTATGAAAATTAGACTCAAGTTCTGTTAATTATTTGTAAAATTTTATTTTTCACCTATAAACGACTGGATCCTGAATTATTCTAGTTTTCTGAAATGTTTTGGCTACAACCATACAACTTCTATTGAAATGGAAGAAAAATGGACAGTGGGATTTGTAACAGTGGGGGATTATAACCCATCCCACCATTCTTTTGACATTGTTTCTGTAAGTCCTGGCATTGACTAATATGTAGCGAGTAAATAAATAGCATGCTTGTATAAGAATCCTAGGAACTAATTTCAAAAGATACAGACTCTGACTTTTAAGCATTCTAACTCTGAGAGACTTGCTGACTTTCAACAGGAAAAACAGGCTGACTAAACAGAATGACACACACTGGGCCATCAATTGCCTTATTGGAATGGACTGTGTTCATCTGCTCATAGAGGACTTTTAAACTCCCTTGATTTCTCTGTTCTCTTCCCTCTTCCTCCTTACAAAAACCTCTGCCAACCACTGAGATGAGGAAGATGGACTTTGTGACACAAGTCTCCCATCTTCCAGGTAGCCAACACCTGCAAATAAACCACTTTCCTTTACATAAGCACCTAACTCTTGCAGATTGGCTTTTGCAGCTGCAGGCAGTGAACCTGCTTTCAGTTACGTCTGCCAGATGGTGTGGATTTCCACGGATATCCGTATCTTATGTAGATTCTTCAGTGGAGCTTCTCAACAACTCTGTGTTGTTACCTCCATTTTATAGATGAGGGAACTGAGTGTCTAAGAGGTTAAAATACTAGTGCAAAATAGCACACGCTTATTTAGTGGCTGAATCAGAATTTGGGTTAGCACTGTGCTGGGAACTCCAGAATCAGAAATGAGTGACACAATTCCATACAAGGAAAGACAAACATAGTCTTTGCCTTTTCATGGTTAGGAAGCCAGGCAAACATAAACAGAATTATCACAATGCATCTGAGTTTAAAATAGACTATATCAACCAGTACAGGCTAATTAATGCTGCACTAACAAATAACCCCCAACTTTCAGTGTTGTTAAGGTCAGAGCTCATGTTATATGTCCACGACCTCTATTTGTGCTGCTTTCAATCCAGGGCGGAAGCTAACAGCCACAGGCTGGGACATTGCTGGTTGCTGTGGCAGAGGGAAAGGGAACACTAGTCATTAGTTCTTAATGAACACATCACTTTCACTCAATTTGTAAAACACACAAGGCCCCATTTAACTTTAAGGGGACAGAGGGAGAGCTGGAAACATCTGGTGAACAGTATTAATGGCTGCTGCTCAGAGGCATGAAGAAATTGCACTGGAGCATGAACAAGGGCATTGCCACCTCTGAGCAGGTAACTGGGGGTCTGTTCAAAGAGGAGCTGCCACCTGAACTAAGTCACCTGAAGTACAAACCCGAGTTTCACTGATGCACATTGTGCAGTGCATAACTCTGCCATATGTGTAATGGTTTCAGTTTTGCTGAAGATGTTATACTGATGCTTAAAGTCACTAATGTTAATTGAAGCACTGACTCTGTGCCCAGAGAGGTCTCCTGTGGGCAGAAGGATCACCTGAGTAGCTCATTCACAAAGGACCACACATTCAGACTATTGATGCTAGATCCAAAAAGGTTGGGTTCCATAGAGATTTCCTGAGAAGAGACCATTCATCATACACGCCTGTGTCTAGTTTCCAGACACAGAATCTACAAGTCCCTTGAGTTAATAATATTTTCTAGAATTCCCGTAATCATCTTACATTGTATTTTTGGTACCCAAGCGATCACTCATTAAATGCACATGTTTAAGTCTTCCCCAATATATGTAATCGTATTTTGGTATTTATTTTCTAACAGCTTTAAAAAATGGAATGGCCTGAACCCCTCTTGACCACTTACTTTTCTCACTGTTTAATTTACCCAGGTTTACTACCATCCCCACCTTTCTCTTGGGGCTTCTGATTTCAGTTGCCCCTCCTGACCCAAAAGGCGTGGCACATGGAGGAGAAGCAAGCCCGGAGTCTTTTTAGCATAAAGTCAGGCAGGAGCCCTGCAGTTCCACTAGAATTTGGTGGTTCCCAGAGTGATAGAATGAGTCAATTAGTTGACCAACAAGAAGTTATTGAGTGCCACTTACAAACTCAGCCCCATGTTCTAACCGAGCCCAACTGTGAGTTTGGAAGAGGGAAGTGGTTGGGGAGCTGGAATGTGAAGATGGGGAGACCTGGGCCCGACCGTGGTGTGGGTGTGGCTAGTTCCCAGATCTGTGTTCTGAGTGGTTAGAAAGTAGCTGTGAGCAGAAATGCAGAGACATCATTTTGAGCTACTGCTTTGAAGCCTACAACCACTGGCTGGCCCATTGTGTCCATGTATTTCAACAGGCACCTTGGCAGCTCCTGAATGTCTATAGAAGAGGTATTGGGGCAGCCATATAGTGGCTTTGGGTTTTGTTGTGAAATTGCATTTATATGCCAGGCATACTGACATTGACTTAAATTGCAAGTATAGCTAGGAGGTGGGTCTGATAAAGATTATGGGGGATTAAGCACCCCCAACACACACACTGACAAGTATTTACTGAAGATCTTTAAACGTCACATCATTGTGCCTTTGCTGGGAATTTTACAGGCAGAGCAAAGATTGAAGAGAATTGAGCACAGTCTAAGGAATGGTGAACTTAATATATTTATACCAAACATATAATAAAAATTGAAATACATCTAACTACGGTGCAGCTCTCAGTCATCTCTAGTTCTTTCTCTCTGAGAAGGCTGGACCCTGGTCTTCTGTTGTACCCACTGACCCACAGCATCTCTGTGTGGCTCAGCCACAGAAGTCACACCAGCTACAGGGACAACTTTCTCCCCATCAGTTGCAAGGAGCCTTTCCCAGAGTGCCTGCTTAAAACTGGAACTAAGGTGTCATATGGGCAGTGCTTGGCACAGAGGAGGAACTCAGAAAGCATCTGGATGACCAGACAAGAACTGCAGGATCATTTTGGGGTCCCTTCACTGGGTCTGGTCCTCTGCTAGTGCTTCTGAGTCCTGCACTGCAGGAGGAGCTGTCACAGCTTCCAGATTGGCTCCTTCTTATCTCAGGACAAATCAGAGCATGTGATTCCGTTCAAGCATCCTCTCTCACCCTGCATTCTGCGTTTCCTCTGTCAGCCCTCACTTGTCAAATTGCGTGGGATTTGCCTTGCACTCCATCCGTCTGCTGCTAGGCCATGAGCTCCAGCGTAAAGACAGGGCCTGGTTCACCCACAGGGTCTGCCATTGTGTCAGCTGCAGAGGCAAATCACATCATATGCCAGTTCAGTAAAGAAATAAAGGAACGAGGCCAAGCTGATTCTGCTTCCAGAACCTTAGGCCTTACCTTTCAAAGAGGATCCGCCTGACATAATGGGTGGGAGCACAGCCTTTGGAACCCAAATTCCACTTCCTCCTTCAAAAGCTATTTGGTTTGGCATGAATTAATCTTTATATGCTTTACCTTCCACATGCATACAAGTGGGATTCACAGCATCAATTTTATACAGTGGTTATAGGCACCATGTTAGGAAAGTTGCCCAGTTATCCTCCTCTGTGTCTCCTTTACTATCACACAGAAAATGTCACTCCCTTTTTCTTTATTTTTATTGTTTTAAAGTATATTTTATTGATTATGCTGTTATAGTTGTCCCAATTTTTTCCCTTTGCACCCTCTGCCTGGTACCCCCCTTCCCTCCAGCAATTCTACCCTCTTAGTTCATGTCCATGGACTGTGCATGTAAGTTCTTTGGCTTCATCCTTTTCTGTACTATTCTTAACCTCCCCCGTGTCTATTCTGCACCTACCTAATCCCTGCACCATTTCCTCTTTTCTCCCCCTCCCAGCTGATAACCCTCCAAATGATCCCCATACCTATGATTCTGTTCCTATTCTGGTTGTTTGCTTAGTTTATTTATTTAGTTTTTCTGTTGTTGATAGTTGTGAGTTTGTTGTCATTTTTGTGTTCATAGTTTTGATTTTTTTTTTTTTTTTCTTAAATAAGTCTCCTTAACATTTCATATAATAATGGCTTGGTGATGAGGTACTCCTTTAGCTTTAGCTTGCCTGGGAAGCACTTTTTCTTCCCTTTCACTCTGAATAATAGCTTTGCTGCATAAACTAATCTTGGTTGTAGGCCCTTGCTCTTCATCACTTTGAATACTTCTTGCCAGCCTCTTCTTGCTTGCAAAGTTTCTATTGAGAAATCAGCTAATAGTCTTATGGGAACTCCTTTGTAGGCAACTCTCTTCTTTTCTCTTGCTGCTTTTATGATGCTCTATCTTTAGCCTTTGGCATTTTAATTATGATGTACCTTGGTGGTACTCTTTGGGTCCAACTTGTTTGGGATTCTCTGTGCTTCCTGGATTTGTATGTCTATTTCCTTCACCAAATTGGGAAGTTTTCTTTCATTATTTTTTCAAGTAAGTTTTCAATTTCTTGCTTTTGCTTTTTTCCTTCTGGTACCCCTATGATTCAAATGTTGTTGGTACATTTAAAGTTGTCCCAGAGGTTACCAATCCTCTCCTTTTTTTCAATTCCTATTTCTTCTTTTGTTCCAGGTGAATGTTCTTCCTTGTGTTCCAAATCATTGATTTGAATCCCTGCTTCATTTCCATCATATTGGTTCCCTGTGTATTTTTATTTCACTTTGTATAACCTTCACTTACTCCTTTATTTTGTGGCCATACTCAACCATTTCTCTCAGAATCCTGATCATCGGTGTTTTGAGCTCTACACCTGATAGATTGCTTATCTCCATTTCACTTAGTTGGGTTTTTTCCCCCTAGGACATTGTTCTTTCATCTGAGCCATATTTCTTTGCCCCCTCAATTTGGCAGCCTCCTTTGTTTGTTTCTGTGTATTAGGTAGAGCTGCAGTGACTCTCTGTCTTGGTAATGTGACCTAATGTAGTAGGTGTCCTGTAGGGTCCAGTAGCACAGCCTCTCCTATCACCCAAGCAGGGCACTCAAGGTACACCTTTCTGTGGGCTGAATATACTCTCTTCTTCTTGTTGAGCCTTGACTACTGTTGGTAGATCAATGGAAAAGACTTACCCAGGGCTATCAGCTACAAGGACTGGCTGTGACCACTGACCAACAACCTCTGCCCTTTGTGGAGGATCAGCTGCACAGGGGCAGGGTGCTGGTGCTCCTATGTGGTCTGTAGTTGTCCACTGGGCATGTTGGCCCTGGGGTGGCAGAGGCTAAGGTCAGTCCCCACCTGTGTTTTGCCAAGGGCAACCCTGCCTGAACTATAAAGCAACCTGAGATGGCTATTGCTTGTTCCAGGCTTGGAAGTTCCCAGATGAAGCCAAACTGTGAATCTAGGCAGGCTGCTGCTAGTGTTAGGCTGTAGCTCACTGAGGCAGCTGTTGCTTGTTTGATAAGATTTAGGAAGTTGTGAAACCTGAGCCAAGACCAGCCATTCATATGGAAAAGAAGCTAGGGTGGGTCCATAGTTGGGTGGGGTGGAGTTTCTGGGGTTCTCCAAGGTAGGTCAGTGTTAGCCAGGTTGATGGAGTCTCAGATATGGCTCCAGTCTGTTGGCTTTGTGGGGGAAGGTTTAGAAAAGAGACAATGGCTTCCACTCACCTTGATGCCAGACACTTCAGTTTCTCCCTATGTACCACTGGTGCCTTTCAAGCTGCTACCCCAGTGCTAGAGCTCAGAGGGAGTAAGTCTGAGTAGGTGAGTCCATGTGTGAGTTTTTAAAAGAGGAACAGCTTAGGGCTGCTGCAGTTTTTTCTACTGACTCAATCCCCACTGGTTTTTGCAGCCAGAAGTTATGGGGACTTATTTTTCTGGTGCTGGAACCCTGGGTTGGGGGCCTAGTGGGAGACTAATACTTCTTGTTCCTGAGATATCCCTCCAGAATTTTTATCACCACATGTAGGTGAGAGACCAGCCTGTTCCATGTCTACAGCCCTCCTACCCTTCTGGATGGATGTGTTTTCTTTAATTCTGTAGTTATCAGACTTCCATTCAATTTAATTTCTGATAGTTCTGGATGATGATTGTTCTATATTTTAGTTGTAATTCTGATGTGGTTGTGTGAAGAGGCAAGTCATGTCTGCCTACACCACCTCCTGTCCGGATACTCTATTTTTATTATTGGCACTATTATAGATGTTCCCATTTTCCCCCTTTGCCCACCTACACCCAGCCCTCACCCCCAACCTTCCCTCAGGCCATGGCCACACTGTTTTCTGTGTCTATGGATTATGCACATATATTCTTTGGCTGATCCCTTCATCCATTTCCTCCTTCCTCCTCTAATAGCTGTCAGTCTGTTCCATGTATCTGTGTCTGTTTCTATTTTGTTCATCAGCTTATTTTGTTCATTAGATTCCACATATAAGTGAGATCATAGGGTATTGGTCTTTTTCTGACTGGCTTATTTCACTTAGCATAATACTCTCCAGGTCCATCTATGCTGTTGCTAATAGGTAAGATTTCCTTCTTTTCTTATTTTATTGCACAAATGTACCCCAGCGTGTTAACCCATTCATCTACTGACGGGCACTTGAGCTGCTTTCAGATGTTGGCTGTTGTAAATAGCACTGCAATGAACATAGGGGAACATAAATTCTTTTGAATTGGTATTTCAGGATTCTTAGGATATATTCCCAGAAATCGGATCGCTGAGTCTAAGGCAGTTTTACTTTTAATTTTTTTGTGGTACCTCTATACCGTTTTCCACAGTGGCTGCACCAGTCTGCATTCCTACCAACAGTGCGTTAGGGTTTCCTTTTCTTCACTTCCTCACCAGCACTTTGTTGATTTATTGATGATAGCCATTCTGGCAGGTGTGAGGTGAATCTCCTTGTGATTTTAATTTGCATTTCTCTGATGATTAGTGACATTAAGCATCTTTTCACATGTCTGTTGGCCATCTGTATGCCCTGCTTGAAGACATGTCTATTTAGGTTCTTTGCCCACTTTTAATTGGATTATTTGCCTTTCTGGTGTTGAGTTGTATAAATATTTTATATATTTTGGAAATTAACCCCTTATCAGACCTGTAATTGACAAAATATATTCTCCCATTCAGTGGGATGTCTTTTCATTTGCAGAACACTGCACTTCTGACACTCTGGTCACCACATATGTGGAGGTTTTTCCCTCCCAACAAGCAATTATCTCTGACACCAGCTGGGTGTCCTATAATTTAACTCAGTTCTGACACTATCTACCTGGAGAAAGTTTCAGATCCCACAGGTTAAGGGCTAAGTTGCACAAGACTGCCCCTTTCCTTCAGAAGCCAACTGCAAGTTGTAGGCCTCAAGGTTACCCACAATTTTTGCCCAAGTTGTCTACAAATGGGAGGTTCTCAGGGCCTCCCCACCCTGGATCCCATTATTTGTCAGAGAAGCTCACATAACTGAAGGAAACACTTACTTATGTTTACCAGTGTGTTAAAGGATATGATGAAGGATACAGATGAATAACTACATGAAGAAATAAATAGGAAAGGTCTAGGAAGGTTGCAAGCACAAGAGCTTCTGTTTCTGTGGAGTTGGGGATGTGTCACCCTCCTGGTACAATCTGTAAGCTCTTGGAAACTGGTGTTATTGATTTTTGTGGAGGCTTCACCATGTAGGCATGATTGATCATTAACTCCATTTCCAGTCCTCTTCTCTCTAGAGATGAAGGTGGGGTGCAGCTGAAAATTCTAAGCTTCTAATCATAGCTTGGTTTTTCTGGTAATCACCCTCCACCCAGAGTTACCTCATTAGAGTGAAGGCATTCCTATCACCCAGGAAATTACAAAGGTTTCAGAACTTTTCTGTCAGGAACTGGAATGAAAGACCAAATACTAGAACAAAAGGTACTCCTAGGGCTCTTATCACTTTGGAAATTATAGGAGTTTCAGGGCCCTGTGTCAGGAACTAGGGAGATTATATATATATATATATATATATTTTCTCTCACAAGCATCAAATAAGTTAGTGCTCGTGAAATATTTGGCACAGCATTTGTGGTAAATTAAAAACCGTAACTTTTGTCAAATGGCCCAGTCAAGCCATTTGACATGTTAGTTAATGTTAATTTTGTTTTCTCTGTGTATACTCCAACTTCTTCCCCTGTGAACATATATTACTATTCTGACCAGGAAAACACATACACGCTTGCTGGTAAGGCCCACCCACTGGACCCCACTCTTCAGGGCCTGGATTCCAGATCACCAGAAGCCTAAATACACCAGGTCATTTTTAAGTCTGCAAGTTGGATAGATTTTAAGTGTGAAACAACCACTAAGAACCTGAAAATGCAGTGAAAGATCACTAACAGATAAATTGTAAGGCAAACATAATGGATTCTAATAAAATAATGAGAACTAGCATTAAGCTTTGCTTGCGCTGGGCTCAGGTGCTCTTGTGTTCCCTCATTTAACCCTCACTGGTCTACTGAGGTAGGCAGTGAATCCCCATTGTTCAGCTGCATGTTGAATTGTAAGGAGGTTAAAGAAGTCATGTGGCAAAACCACAAGTAGCAGCTAGTCTGTCAGCCTTGAAAGCCAAACCACTCAACCTTTTTTCATCCACTTGAAAAAGAATTCCCCTAAAGCCAGTAATGCTTGACTGAAATGTTGCATATTGAGAGAAAAATATGCTAGGCAATTATGATGTCCTTTCTCTTCCTGAGCAATTCAATCCCAAAATCACTAAGTGGGCAGGTGCTTATGGAGAGCCACTGCCTGGCGTTGGGTGTTGGCACCTAAGATGAGTGAGAAGGACAGGCACCCAAGGCAGAGTCACCTTGTGACTCCCTCAAGACAGAGGGACAGGGCTTAGGAGACGTAGCTGTGAGTGCAGGCTTTTGACTCCATGTATTTGTGTATTGTTTGATTTTTTTAAAAAAAATGAGTATGTAATCATGAATAGCTTACATCATCTTTATTTTAAATTAAAAGTAAAATAAAGGAGAAAAGAGAGAGAGTGGAGACTTAGAGGAGCAGGGGGATGTTTTGGGGGTGATGCTGTGAAGGGGTGGGCTGAGCCCCAGGCTGGGGAACAGGAGCACTGGGTCCGGAACTGCATGGTCTTTCCATCAGCACCCACAGAGGCCATGCGTGGGCCTGGGGGTGGGGTGGGTTGGGGTGTTCCCGGGGTTGCTTCTCCAGCCTCCGCTCCAAATGCTCCAAGGTTCTCTCCTACAGGACCCATCTGGTTTATCTTTGGGGAGCTCTGAGTCAGGGAGGGATATGCCTGACTAATTTTGAAAATACTTATCACTCTCACAACCTCCCCTGTCTTTGCTGCCCCTCACTTGGGGCCTGGGGACATAACTGTTTACTCTTAGAAAAATGGAGGTTTTCTCATCTTAGAAATGACCTTTCCACAATACTCACCCAGCACGATGTTCCACACTGGGTTCTATGATGACACTCAAAATGACTTCCCTAGTGCTTAGCTATTGTGAGTGGGTTTCTATTTGAGATAAGAATAATAGCTTCTATTTGTTGAGCTCCTTGGTTTCTGACTCCAGGCAGATAGATTATCTCACTGAATCCTCCCAATAGCCCTGAAAGGCAGATGTTGGTACAAAGAAATACATTTTAAATGACTTCCCCATGGTCACCTCTTAGAAGTGGTAAAGTTAAGGCTTTTGATTGTCCCATCAAAACCCAAAGTAAACTTATTCAATATTCCAAACTGCCTTTTTAATTATGCTCCAAAAGTTGGGGACTTTTTTAGTTTTCAAACATGGTTTACTTTGTGAACAAAGATAATGAATGCTGTTAGGCTTTTTTGTTTTTAATGGATTGAGGGTTTTCTATGTGCTGAAAGTATGTGTAGTGCCTTATTTAGACACTTGACTTGAATCTTCACATGAACCCGTGACTCCTCTGTTATAGATGAGATCAGGACCCAAGGTCTCACAGCCAGCAGCCCAAAGCTTCAGGAATATTCCCAATGAGCTAGTGTGTATTTAAGGGTGTTTAGTCTGAGCCCCTCACTGGGCTGACAGCTCAGAAGTGAAATAGTTAGGGAAAAAAAGCCTGAGTCTTTCTCAGCCTTCCCTCCCCCTTTGCCCCCTTCCTTCCCAGGAAACGCCATGAAACCAAAGTCCTATTGGTTAGTTCAACTTTACATCCCCATCATTGGTCACAGGAGGAGTTGGAAAAGCCTTTGTTGAATGAATGAAGGCCACTTCATCTTGCTGCTGAACAGAGCTTGGTCATAAAGGCTCCTTACTGGAGCTTTGTATTACATATCTAGGGAAAAACTAACTCAATCAATGTTCAAATGCGACTCACCAGCTGAGTGAGAAGACCGATGTGCTGAACAAAGACTGCCCTGGACCACACGGGGACTCACTGCCTGGCAGACAGCAAGCCCGGAAGCAGGTGCAGTCAGGTGGAAAGGGCCCCGGCCTGGGGGTCCATGACCTGGGGTCTTACACTCTTGGCCTCCACCTCTCTCGAAGTCTTACTATCCTTGGCTTTAAAAGGAGACTGAACTAGATGAGCTCTGACCACAGGGCCTTATTTAGCTGAAAGATAGACTGAGAGAAAGTGAATTCCTGGCCAGGGGGACTTGCTGCCCCAACCTGGTGTCCATCCTCAGCAGGAGCTCAGAAACAGAGGCATTAGGAAAGGAGACCTAACATTTACTAATACTGTGCGAGTGACTTGCCTTTGTGCTATTCTGTGGGATCCTCTAAACAAGCTTGTGTAGAACACTCTTCAGTAATAAAAGGGAACAAACTATTGACATGCGCAACAGCTTAGATGAATCTCCAGGGCATTATGCTAAAATGAGAAATGATTCCATTTCTATAGCATTCTAGAAGTGACAAAATTGTAGAAACGGAGAAGAGACTATGGTTGCCAGGAAGCATGGATGGGTGGGAGGGGGTCTGACTACCTAGCGGTAGAGTTTTTTTCTGTTTATGGAACAGTTCTGTGTTTTGATTGCGGTTGTGGTCACAAAAATCTACACGTGTGACAAAAAGTTGCACAGCACCGTGCACAGACACACAATGAGTGCATGTAGAACTGGCAAAATCGGAATAAAGTCTACGGATTGTACCGTTGTCAATTTCTTGGTTTTGATATTGTGCTTTAATTATGTAAGATGTTAACATGAGGGGAAAGCTGAATGAAGGGTACAGGGGACCTCTCTGTACTATTTTTGTCATTTTCTGTGGGTCTTTTTGCCTACAGATAAAAGACCTGAGGCTCCTGGAGGTCACACACCTCCTCTGACCCCAGAGTTGTGAGCTTCTCTCTCCACCACAGGCCTTGGGTGTGGAAAGGGAGCTGCTTGAAGCTAGCCCCTGCATTCATATTATTCTCCTCTCCAAGTGAGTGCGTATTAACTTTTTTCCACCTGGGCAGTGAAACTGTATGACTTAGCCAACCTACCAGTGGGAAACCCTTTTTGGAGGGTCTAAGTCAAGTCCTCTTATTACACTTCTCTACCCAACCTTCATCAAGTCTTAAGGAGGAGTGTCCCTGAACACCTGCAGTTTGATTGCTGTCAGAGGAGTGAAACATTTCTTTACCCAAATCTTCACTTTCAGCTCCTTCTCACCTCACTTTATCTGGCTGCGTGCTTAGCATTTGCTTGACTGCAGTTGGGGTGGGGAGATCTGCTATGAAGACACCAAGACAAGAATTGGACAAGGGCTCAACAGAACCTATAGCCTGTTTGAGGAAAATATGTAGGAAAAAAATAACCAAACAAAAAGCAAACAAACAAACAAACAGTGGCAGCAATTAAGGCAAGAGAGTATGTGGGTTGGGGAAGCAGCCACCATTTTAACTTTAGGTTTAAAGTGTTTCAAAGGGAGGAGGTATTTAACATACATCTCACTAGCAAATGGTAAGTACTCACAGGCTGGTTGTATTTCAAAATAACAGACACTATACATCCTGTTGTTTCTGATAGGAGGGACAGATAATCTTTTAGAAAGGGGTTAGTTGGACTTCAAGGGAAAAGAACCCCAGGCCAATAGAAAGAGATCACCAAAGACACAGTACATTAAAGTGCATGCCATCAGGTAGGAGCAGCCATGGATAAACCACTGATTTGACCTATTCTGTCTTATATGGTAACCACTGGCCACAGGTGACTACTGAGCACTTTATTTAATTTTTTAAAATTCTCCTCTGCACCCCCTGCCCCCTTGGCAACCATCATCTTGTTCTCTATCTCTATGGGTATGCTTCTGTTTTGTTTATTTATCTTAAAGATTCTACATATGAGATAATACAGTATTTGTCTTTCTCTTTTTGGCTTATTTCACTTAGGTCCACCCATGTTGCCACACATGGCAAGGTTTCACTCTTTTTTTATGGCTGGTTAATAGTCCATTGTATATAAGTACCACATCTTCTTTATCCATTCGTCTATCACTGCACATCTAGGCTGCTTCCTCATGTTGGTTATTACTACTAATGCTCCAATGGACATGGGGATGCATGTATCTTTTTCGATTAATGTTTTTGTTTTCTTTGGATGAATACCCAGAAGAGGAATTGCTAGATCATAAGGCAGTACTACTTTTAATTATTTGAGGTAACTCCACACCGCTTTCCACAGTGGCTGCACCAGTCTGCATTCCCACCAGCAGTGCACAGGGTTCCCTTTTCTCCACATCCTTGCCAGTACTTGGTTGATTTAATGATGGTAACCTCTCTGACCTGTGTGAGGTGATACCTCATTCTGGTTTTAATTTGCATTTTCTGATGATTAGTGAAGTTGGACATCTTTTCACATATCTATTTAGGTCCTTTGCCCAGTTTTTAATTGGATTGTCTAGGGGAGAATGGACAGTTGATGATAAGTTGTATGAGTTTCTTATATAGTTTGGATATTAACCCCTTATCAGCTATATCATTTTTTTAATATCTTCTCCAATTCAGTAGGTATTTTCATTTGAGTTTCTTTCCTTGTGCAAAAGCTTTTTAGTATGACATACTTCCATTTATTTGTTCTTTTGTTTTTCTTGCTTAAGGGGAAAGATGTTGCTAAGAATGATGTCAAAGACTTTATTGCCTTGTTTTCTTCTAGGAGTTTTATGGTTTCAGGCCTAACATTGAAGTCTGTAACCCATTTTTGAGTTTATTTTTGTATATAAGAAAGTGGTCTAATGTCATCGCTTTGCATATATATATCTGTCTAGTTTTGCCAACACCCCTTATTGAAGGGATTGTCTTTATACCATTGCATATCCTTGCCTCCTGTGTCATGGTACTGAGCATTTAAATGAGGCTAGTCTGAAATGAGATGTGCTGTGTCAAGTCCATGCTGGATCAAAGACTCAGTACAAAAAATAAAATAAAATAAAAATCCCAATACTTTTTATATTGGTGACATGTTCAAATAATATTTCTGATGTGTTATGTTAAAATAATGACCTATATTAACATTATTATCACCTTTTTCATTTTATTTTTTTATGTGGCTACCAGAAAACTTAAAATTACTTATGTGGCTCTTGTCCTGCCCTGGCTGGGTGGCTCAGTTGGTTGGAGCATCGTCCCATGCACCAAAAATTATGTGGTTTTGATTCCTAGGCAGGACACATACCTATGTTGTAAGCTCCATTCTGGGTCCAGGTGCCTACAGAATGCAACCAATCACTGTTTCTCTCTTACACTGATGTTTTTCTCTCTCTCTTCCTCTCTCTCTAAAAATCAATAAATGTGTTCTTAGATGAGAGTTAAAAAATTACTTATGTGGCTCTCATCACAGGCTGTTGAATAGCCTGTCTAGACCACTCTTTTTCTGTCTAAAACTTGCTCTTTTTTCTGCTCATTTTTGGAGCAGCGATAGTTGGAGTAGTTATTTTCCCTTTGCTTAAATGAAGCCTCCCTTCCCTCAAGGGATGATATTATTTATAAGGTACTTGGAAAGATTGTAAAGAGCCCACAGGGCTGCTGTACTGAACAATACTGCCGTTGTAACAGAGTTTTGATATTCAACATGAATAAATGCATTTGAACATTGAAATCGTTAGGGTGTCTTTATTTCTGAAATCACCATTAGAATATTTTGTTTTCCATTCCATAAGTTTCCATGGAACCTTGGGTTCTATTGGCCTCTCCCTTTCCTGAGGTAATGTAAATTACATATCTGGGGGTTTGGAAGTGATTTTTTATAGCACTTTAGTTCCTGCTGTTTCCCTTTTCCTTGCATCTGAGAAAAGACACATGCAAACATTGGAACAGGGCTCTTGGATAATGAATTTTGATTTTCTTTCATCCTCCACACTTGACTTGCTTTTCTTCTCCCTGAGGCATCTGTGGTCTCTGGTGTATCACAAAGGAGCATGTTCGTTCCTTCTTTGTTCATTTCACATTCAAGAAGGGGACTAGAGAGCTGCAGGTCCAGGCTAGCACTCTCCATCTGGGGGATCCCTCCCTAACCCTTCTCTCCCCTGGGTGGTGGTGGTCTTAGGGTGGTAGGAAGCATTACAGACTACACCTCTTTCCTGACTGGGCACAAACTGTGAACAACTCATTCTCCTCTTACTCCAATGGTAGCAGTATTTCAAATCAATACTGCTGGGTATTGATAAGGTGGTGTATGTTAGCACCTTCAGAAAACCAAGTGAGGCTGCTCAGACATCAATTAACATGAATGCAGGTGGAGAAACCACCATCCAGGAAATCTTCTGAGAAGTGTTTTGGAAAGCAGTCCATGCCCTGTAATTAAAATGTGAGGATGGAGGATGCCTAGTGCTTGGCCACCTGGAATAGGGCAAAAATGAAGGGAGCAGTAGTGAAGACTGATCATCGGCCTGAGGACAGTTCCCTTCTAAACTGATGCTCCTGTCCCACCAGGCATCCTCAGAAGATATTCCCAGGGGACCTGAAGGCATCAATAATGCCTTAGTGTCTGGGTGGGTGTCAGCACAGGAGAAACACCTGAAGAAATGGCTGAATTGCAGTAAAGGGAGGAGAGAGGTTGCACGGAGCTTCCTGCAGCAGATTGCAAGCTCTGTGTTTCTATTGCAGTGAAAAACACGTAACTTAAAATTTACCATCTTACTATTGTTAGGTGTACAATTCAGTAGCGGCAAGTACATTCACACTGTTGCACAGCCAATCCCCAGGACTCTCCTCATCTTCCAGGACTGAACTCTATGCCCATTAAATAACACTCTTTTCTTCCCTCTCCCCATCCCCTAGCAACTACCATTCTGTCTATACATTTCACTGTTTTAGGGACTTAATGTAAGTAGAGTCATATGTATATAAGTTTTTTCTTTTGTATGTGTGTGTGTGTGTGACTGGCTTATTTCACAGAGCATAATGTCTTCAATGTTTGTCCATGTGTAGCATGTGTCAGAATTTCCTTCCTTTTCAAGGACATTATTCATGTACCACATTTTCTCTATTCATCCACAAATGTGCATTTGGGTTGATTTTACCTTTTAGCTATTATGAATAATGGTTCTATGAACATGGCATATATAAATACCTCTTCAAGACCCTACTTTCAATTCTTTTAGATACATACCCTGCTAGGGACTGAACTGCGTCCCCCTGCAAAGTCCATATACCGAAGCCTAAACCCCTAAATATGACTGAATTTTGAGATAGGGTCTTTAGGAGGTAATTCATGTTACATGAAGTCATAAGGGTGGGGTCCTAATCCCAGCAGGGATGAGCTTGAAGAAGTGGGCAGGAGGTGGGGCCTTGTGTGGCCTTAGTAACAAATTTGTTCCTTATCCTGAAGTCCATGGAGAGTCCCGAGAGGCTTAAAATAACACGTGTGTGTGTGTGTGGGGGGGGGGGGGTTGGTGAGGGTTGGCACAATCAGATTTACACTCAAACAGATCCATTGTCAGGAATGAGAGACATGGTTTAGACATGCTGAGACCTGTAAAGGAATTCAGGCAAGAAATGACTGGAGCCTGAAAGGCATCACTGGGCATAGAGAGAGGCCTCAGAAAGATGCTAAGGAGGTTATGCTACAGGCTCAGAGACAGAGAGGTTGGGATTTAGGACAACTTGCATAGCAGGCACCCCTAAGGTAGGCCCCATGATTCCCCTGAAGTTCATGCCCCATGAAATCTCCATGCCTCCACCACCCTCTCCACACAACCCCCAAGTGTGGGCGGGAACTGTGACTTGCTTCTACGCAACAGAATATGGCACAGGTGAAGGGATTTCACAGACATGATCAAGTTCCAAAGAGGTTGATTTTTAGTTACCAAAAGGAAAAATATTTTGAGCAGCCTGACTTACTAGGTAAAAACCCTTAAAAGAGGGCCCAGTCCCTACAGAGGTGAAATCCAATGCTATGGGCGTGATGGCAAAAGCAGTCATGTTAGAGAAATACACAGTGCAAGGAACTGTGGGCAGCTTCCAGCTAACATCTGGTAAAAAGTCAGACAGTCTGAAGGAAATGAATTCTGCCAACAACCTGAGGGAGCCTCTGATGGGACTGTAACCCTCTCAGACCCCAAGTAGGAGACTCAGTTCCACCATGTCCAGGATCTTGACCCAGGACACTGCAACATAATAAACGTATTTGTTTGTTTCTAAGGTGGTGTAAAACAAACACAACTTCCAAGGTTCCTGGGGTGCCACCCTAGGAAGCAGCTGGGGAGCAGGAGGAAGCAACGAGAGAAGTACGCCGGCCAACAAAATGTCTGGAAGCATCTAGCGTGCATCCCTTCTTCTCCAAGCCCAGGCAAACAATCCCTAATCAGAAAGCATGTGATTTCTGCTTTAGAAATGCCAGCATCTGTGGGCCCTTAATCAAGGCTTTCTTCCTTTAAGTACCGCCAGCTGGATTTTACCGAGCATCATGCAGCCCACTACATTTGATGTATCTGGCAGACAGGAATAAGCCTCAAGACATTTCAGGACTCATCTTCTGTTACATCTTCTCTGAAGAGAAGGCAAGGAATATTAAGACACTTTTTTCATTCCGCAGAGAAGTTTTATTTAGGTGGACACAATAGTACAGAACCAAAACACTGTTTCACCTCTATCTATGGATGCCACAGCCTGGATTTTAGCCGTAAACAAAGTCAGCATGATCAGAATGCAGACCTCGTACAACTGGCTTACTTGGAACCATGAAATATAACAGCAATCACCACCAAAATGCAGTTTTTCAAAGCCCTTGTGCTGTTTTTAAGGATCACTTTCTAAACCATGATATGTTCTCATCCTTTGATTTTTTGTGGAATAGAAACCATCAGTCTTACCAAATGACACAGCAGAAAGAACATACATGTTTTTCTTTAAAAGTGTTGAAGAAATTTAGTCATTACAAAGAATTTAAATTATACCTAGAAGCACCACTTTACAGAATACCATTAAATTGTAATTATGGTGGTTTTAAAAAGCCAACTTGTCAAGGAGGAGCTGATGGCTTCAGTTTTTGTAGGGAACACTGTGACATTGCGGAACACAACAAGGATTTTCCACCTCTGGTGGGCGGGGGGCACACACTCAAGGCATGAGAAGATTTAATAACTTTCAGGAACTCGAATAACAATTACTGATCAAACCACATGCTTTAAGTGACAAGAGTAGTTTTACTGCTCAAAAGAGAACCTAGCACACAAAACATTTCATTTAAAGCAGGCAAGACAAACCAACCACAGATGAACATTTATGATACTCCACAAATAACACATCATCTTTGTCAACCTATTTTTTCCCCAAAGGTTTCATTTTACTTGTGAAAAACAGAGCTAAAATGCCAATGATTGCTCAGAAGGAGCTCGTGTATCTCAGCGCTCTAAGGGATGAAGTCTCCACTGCTGATAATTGCACATTGCAATCAACAATCCTTTACACGAGCTTATCCTGGAGAATTATGAGACCAGGACCTTTAAAACTTCAATTTCTCTAATTGCGAAACAACCTTGAACTTATTTTGAACTTGGAAAGTGGTCATGACTAACTCCACAATAAAAAGCTAAGAACTGTCACTAGTTATATGTGGAAACATATTCATCTGCAGAAATAGTTTCCTCTCCACCAAGAAGCTAAATGAGCCTCCCCTCCTCTCTCCTTTACAAAACCATCTGCCTTTTAAAATCAAGTCACAGTAGGACTTAGTACAGTGTGTCCATGCGTTCAACAATATTTGAGAATGCCTACGACACAACAGTCGGTGTTTTAGGAGCTTGATGTACAGAAGTGGGTAAAAACTCCCACCCTCATGGATCTTCTGTTTACTCTGGACTGACGTGAGCAAAATAAACCAAACATAAGTGCGTGGAAAAAGTGTATAACCGTCTGCCTCTCAGAGCTGGACTAATTCTCCCAGGAGCAAGTCCCTAGGGCCCCACCGTCCTACCTTGGCTGAGGATACTCAGTGAACAGGCTGCTGCCACAAACGAAACAAGAACATCAACAAACTCCACCACACAAACGGAAGTTTCTAGCTTCGGGATAGAACCACTACACAGTAGGATGAAGCATTTTACAAGTGTTACGCCACCCTCCTCGCATTTCAGGGAGGCTGCCTGGGGACAACGATTTGGATCTGGAACACGGTAACACCTGGCGGCCAGAGAACAGTGGTCAGTGCCAACTGCCTGATCCATCCAGGCTACCTCCTCCGACTCTCGTAATGGACGGTTCCAGCCTGACTCTAGAAAGTGAAGTCAGTTACTCAAAACTTACACTTCAGTCAACCATAAAAATATAGCAGAGGCTGTTTCCACAAAGGCAGCAGGGCTGCCATTCTCTGCTGTGTGGCTTGGCCTTAGGCTTTGAAAGCACAGCTTAACCTCGGCCGGTGGACTAAGACCCCTGAAGGTTTCTTTAGTGTTTGTGTTTGAAGCTGTGGAGAAGGTCCACAGCTTTAAAATATATATATATTTTCAAGCGAGTTGGTAACTTGCCAAAAGCTGAAGAACCTCTCTGCCTTGGAGGGTCTCTGCCTGTTCCTTGGTAAAATGATGCATGCAGCTGGTCACTGCATTCGGAATGATAGGCCCCAGCCCCAGCTACAACTTGAGTGCTAGGAGTCTGGTTTAGAGGCTTCTTGGTGGTTTACTAGGAAGACCTGGGCCAGAGGCAAGGTCAAGCACTACTAGAGGGTATCTCTTAGGAGCTGTTTGTCTCCTTTTTAGAGCAATAAGTGACTCCTACCCTCAGGAATCTGGCTCCTCAAAAGCAGTCAGCTAAGCCAGCAATTCACTGTGGATGCATGGGTTAACTTTCCTAATAACACTTTTTTCTAAGCCAAAATGTATGCCCAGACATGCACATCAGCCTCCTGGTGCCATGACTGTTATTCACGGGCCACTCCACATGCCCCATTGGCTTGTCCCCCGACCCCTGCCAGGTGAGGTCCAAAAAGTGATTGGAGTGATTGGAGCTCTTACTGTTCTAATCACCGTCTATAATATGGTTTTGTTCAAGCTTCAGTCTGGGGGAACATGTAATGAGAGCCTCTGGGAAAAACTGAAACTAGACTCTCAAAATCATCATGAACAGAAACTATGAGAAAGGAAAAAAACAACATGGTTTCCCAGGAGCATAGAACATTGGCTGTGAGGTTTCTGGAAGGGCATTTGTTATGGCAACTCTTCTTCTTGGTACCTGCCTCTGTTTTCACTGCCTTTTACTAGACTCTGAACTCCTCTAAGATGAGGACCTGTCTTATTCATGCCCTCATAGTCAGTGGCCAGTGTGAGGTCCCGGACCCTGTGGGAGCTCAAAGAGTAGGAACGGGGACAGGAACAGAGGCTCGCTGTAACTCTGATGAGAGGATTACACATGATAGGATTTAGAGAGTTCTGATCTCCTAAATAATATATCCACTTTTACTGTTTCAAAATACAAATTAGGGACAGTCTATAGAAAAGATGAGGCTTTTTGGAAAAAAAAAAAGCACATATCATACAAAAATGTATCCCAGAAATCTTTTCAAATTGTAAAAATTAACAAATGTAGAGAATTGTGATCAAACAGTTCAGATACAATGACATAAATATGTAACAAAATTGGTTACTTAAGTTATTGCTATTTTCACTACAATTCAATGGTAATAAATATCAAGTAATAAGAATAATTTAAACCACTGATTGCATCCTTGGTTATTTATCATTAGCTATCCATTTCAGAAACCATCACAGAAGTGCATACACATGCACGCACAATCTGCATCTGCTTTTAGTTCTGAAAGACTAAGAGGATTTTATATAACATTTGTTTTTCACAAAACAGTTATTAGACCAGCTCAATAACTACCTCTAAAGCCATATGTAAACTTTGAGATTCCTGAGGATTACTCACTTTAGCAATATGTTAACTTTTTAAGAATAAAAATGGGAGGTCCACAGATGTCATTTTAAAGAATTTTGTATAAGATATACATAGAGCTATGATATATTTCACATGGTCAGGATTGGTTCAAATTCTTATGTATTCCGAATCTACCTTAAAAGCTTATGAGATGGATGTAATACAAAAAAAAAAAAATAAAAAAAAAAAAAAAAAAAAGCTTATGAGATATGGTTTGCACTTATATTATATAACCCATTTGTAACATTTATTCTACAATTCTCCACCCATGTTAGAACACTCTTCCCAAATGGCCTCAATTCTGACATCCTATGATTCTAAATAAAAAAAAAAATTTGTTTAAAGATGTGCTTAATTATAAACAAAGTAAACTGCACCATATGGTGCTCCAGGCACACCAGATGGCAAATGTCATTTAGATGTTCTGATCATGGTAGGCAAAATGTCCATCACTAGAAGCATTCTGCAGTCAGTTCATTCAGATTAACATCCTGTTTCAAATGCTTTTGCTAACAGAGGAACGCACTGAAGAATACCTTTGGGTTAACCTGCTCTGTATGTTCCAATTTCCCCACTGGCTCTTTTAGGAGCATTCTTTCCTGTATAGAAGACACAGTTAAATATTTTTAAGACTCTATCTTGTAAGTTTTCAGTCAGAGCCGTGCTTGAGCCTGGGCCCTTCGTAACAGACTACAACGAAGAGTGGTCAGAGGACTTCAGCTGGCCAAGGCCCACAAGCAGCAGTGTGAGGAGAGACAGGTGTGCAAGACCAAGGCACCAGCATTTCCCCCAGTGTAAGGTGGGGCCTGGAGCAGGCCCACCTCTGGGTCCACAGCCAGTGAATGTTTTTCTCGTACAACAGTCTTTGGGGTATGTAGGAGATCCGTACCAAATTGTATTGTGACATGCTTATTATTAAAGCAAGACAAAAAACCTCTTGGAGTCCTTGATTTCCAGTAGCTCTGAGTCTTATCATACCATCTGCACAGAAAAGTATTTCTCTGAGGCACCAAAAGGTCCACTACTCTTACTTTGATTGGTCTTTCCGCTTTTCATCTGATAAGAACTTGCATACTTGCTATGGTTTACTAATCTCTGCATTGCTTCCCAAAGGAAGTTCATGACCAGTTCTCCCACAACATTTTGTTCATCATCATTTTCATTAGTGACTCAGTAAGTCATGGCCTGTCACTACCAAGAACCATTTACTGCGAACCAGCTGAAACCTGACCGAGTGCATTAGCCAAATCGAATCCCATGTCATATGAGTCACGGATCTGAAGTTCACAAAAACTCATCAGCAAGAAGAATCCAGGAGTCTCTGTTGAGCAGTCCCCTTTCTATTATTTGCTTTAGTTTCACCGTGTACATTCAGATCTGTCAAAATGGAAAACAAATATCTATGACTGAAGGCACAGAGCAGCAACCATTAACATGAATTAATTTCTCTTCTGCTATAAATCTATCTCACATTCTTTGCCTTACCAGGTGTTGCTTCTTAGCCAAATTTCACTGCACAGTGAAGTTAGGTGAGGGCAACAATTAAACCAATAAACTTTCATTCCCTTTTAAAAGACAGAGAATGAGAAAAAAGGGAATTAGAGGTACAGGGAGAAAAGCCAGTAGAACAAGAGAAAAGAGAAGCAAGAATGACAGCAAGGAGGAACACTCGAGCAAGAGGCAGAGTATGAAACAGAAAGGATGAGGAGAAGAAAGAGAACAGTACAGAGAAAGCATAGATGCTTTCCTTCTTTGGAAATGTGGGGGCAGTCCAATTCTTTCCCTCTCTCTCTTCTCATACTGGAGGGTTTCACCGAAGGCCACACTAGGAAAATGGATTAATGCCCAATGGTGGGCATGACAAACTGTCCATCATTCATAAAAGGCAGCTGCAAAGGCTCTCTGTGGGCTGCCTCAGACAGGCTGACCTTACCTTCGAGCTCCGTCATCTGGTCTTCCTGCTCCTCTTGCATCACCTCAGCCTGCTTGTGAATTTTGCCATCGACAACATCCATCTTGACTGAGCAGAGGTTGGTCAGAAGAACCAATGGGTCGATGCCCTGACCACTGCTTTTAATATTCTCCAGTACCTTAAGACACTTGTATGACTTGAGTTCATTTATATTCTCCTCCAAGAAAAGGTTGTAGAGGCTCAAGTCATGGTACCCTCGAGACTTAAAATGCAGAACATCAAAAGTGGGCAGGACGTCATACACTTTGAGAACATCTGTCTTCTGCCGCAGGGGCACAAACAGCGTGTAGACAACCACGGGAACTAGCAGCCCATAAACCACGAGGTTAAGGAAGCTGAGCAACTGGAAGATGCCAACTGCAATGAGTTTGCACTGAATCTGATCGGGAACGGTGCTGTCATTTCTCAGGATCCCTGACTTGATGCTGCAGACAAACTCATCCGAGAGGGAGGAGAGGCTAACATAATAGCCCAGGTAGGCACACGCTAACAGTATAATGGCCAGTGTCAGCACCCGGCAGCTGATGTACTTGATAATTAAACTGGTTGAGTTTTCCTTCGTCTTCAAGTACTGTTCCAAAATTGGGTACTTGAAGTGGTTTACAGATATCTCCCACAAACTAAAAAGAAAAAAACCCAAACAAATAAAAATAATTTAAACTCAAGACCATCAACTACTGAAGACATGAGCACGTTCAACAATATCCCACTAAAAATCTCAAACGCCTTCCCTGACCCCGCACTCCTCTACTTGTAATTTAAGTTCAAGAGAACGAAATCAGTTTTTTTAAAATGAAAAGCAGTAATAAAACATTTTTCCCCTTAATATCTTAAAAAAGATCTAGTTTGTTAAATGAGTTATTTGCAAATTCTTAGAATACCACCTGGTACCTAGTAAATACTTGTTAAGTAGATTTGATCATTCTTATTCGGCTGCTTTTTAAAAACTATAATTTTCTGCTCAAGTATAAGAATAAAGTAGGAAAAACCTTTCCAGCCCAACCAGATATATGTGCTTCCTGTTGGCAAGGGGCGGGGAGCAGACTGCTAGCAGTGTGGACTCAGGCTGTAGGCCCTGCAGCCCTGGTTCAGAGCCCATCTCATCCACTGATTGTCATAGGACAATATTTTTATCTGAAAATGTGGGGAGAGAGGGATAAGTAAATGCACTTAGCTGAAAATTATGCTCTGAGGGTTAAATGAGATAATGTACTTAGAGAACTCAATATGGTGTCTGAAATATATTATTTTTAAACAAGAGCTATTAATATTATTAATATTGATAATAACAAGAACCAGAGGAAGAACATGAAAAGGCAAGGCACTACCTACCTATTCCCCACTTCCTTCACATCTGCTCAGTGGCCTCCTAATCCTCCGGGCTTTCCCATTAAGGTGGAGGTCAAAGCAAGCAAGCCACACCTGGCACCACAACCTGTCACCTTTACTAGAACTGCATTTTAGAACACAAGACAGCAATGCTTCGCGCAACAAGGGGAGGGCTCTAGGTGTGAGGGTAGTGAAGGGGCATACAGGTGGGGGTTAAATTTAGAGGCAGTGAACCTTCCTGGCTCCCACAAAGCGTCCCAAGTGGGTAACGGCCCCACCCACTGGCAATGGGGATCTGAAGCCCAGACAGGTAAGAAGAGGGCAGAGAACGTGTGTACCACAAAACCTGACTTAGTACATGCTAGAGACTACGTTACCTTTGCCCAAGGTTCTCATTAGTACCAGGAACAGGGCAGACGCCGTCTCTCTGGTCAACGTCATACATGCTCTTTGCAGCTTGAATGGCACGGTTGTAAACTTTGTCAAGTTCTTCCATGATGAACTTCAAATCTGAGCAAATATGCGGAGCAGCTGCAAAGCGCCAGAACAGGGAGGGCAGGTACAGGAGGATGGCAACCAGTAACAGGATGTAGGGGAAAAACTGAAACACAAGGGAACAAGTCATGGGATCGAAGATGTCACACTGAAGCTAAGTGCTACTCTGGCTTCCTCATTTTAAAGACAAATGTGCATGCCCAGGTCGACTGTGCAAATCAGGCTCGGTTCTTAATAACTACTTATGGCTAAATTCACTTGTTCAGGTAAGTGAACATAGCACTTTCTCCTTCCTTTCAATAGACTTTAATTAGAAATAATTGGCCACTACGTGGTGACACTACATATCTCCTTTTTCTAACTACAGAAGGAAACAAAATAATAAAATTATTCCCACGTCCTTTTGAGTAATCCCTCAACAAAATCCCAACTGAGGAAGAGGTAAATGTCACAGTGGCCTCTGCTAGGACTGTTTGTTTTTAATCTCTGTGGTTTTAAGAAGGCCACTAAAGCTTAGAGCTCTATTTCCCACCCCCACCCCAGAATCTGGGAGAATGACACAGAAATGCATAACTTCGCTTAAAACAGGCGAGATGGATTTTGGTTTCAGCGATTTACTAATCATCCCATCCAACAACTGAAATAAGAAGTTAGAAATCACAGAATGAGAAACAAAACTTCTATATTGGGACAGACCTGAGCACAGCCCAACACCCTCATTTACATACACAGTTGGATAATCTCAAGTTGGGAGAAGACAACCACGTAGGCAACAGAGTCAGGAGGAGGACATCCAGATGTAGGTGTATGTGCAAAACAAATGAGGTGTGTGTGTATGGGGATTCAGAAGTCGGAGAGAGTGAAGAGGCCCTGTAACCAGATCAGCTGGGTGGTCAGGAAAGGCTTAGCTTCAAGAGAAGAGGCAGGAAGTCCATGGACTACAGTCAGAACAGATCTAAATTCACATTCAGTTTAGTGGCCTTCGGCCACTAAGGGACAGAGGTCATTGAGCCTCTGACCCTCAGTTTCCATATCTATGAAGTGGTCATGTAATAGAGGTATTATGAAGATTAAATTAGATAGTTTATGAAAAATGCTTAGCATGGTGCTTGGCATGTAAGGGGCACTATAACATGCCAGCTAAAACCAACAATCAGCATGTTACCTTTAGTCCTTGCCTTTATCGATGGCTGCATTTTGCCAAGGGGAAGACAGGGTCCACACTGGTGACAGAGACAGGATGGAAGCCTGGTCTCTGACTCCGAAGCCATGCCATTTCCACCATGACACACTGGCAGTGATTTTACTTCTCTGAAAATTCCTCCCTACTTTTTGATGGCTCTCTCCCGACAGTTCCTCTGAATTATAACAAGTAGAGGCCCTGAACTGACACAAAACCTCCACTTCACATACCTGACTGTGGGCAGCAGCGAAGGAGGTACAGAGAGTTCTTGAATCTTGAGTACCCTCACCCAGTTGTCGCCACTCTTAACACCTTACATTTCCATGGTACACCTGCCAGGACTAAGAACCCATCACTGGCACATGACTGTGACCTAAATTCCAGACTTGTACTTAGATTTTCCAGGGTTCCCATGATTATCTTCTTTCAGTTCCAAGATCCAGTCCAGGGGATCCATGACATTTAGCTGTCATGTCTCTGTAGCCTTCTTGGTTCTGTGACACCTCCTAAATCTTTCCTGGTTTTTCATGGAGAATATTTTTAAATGCATAAAATACTTCAAATAATCTGGCATGTGATTATTAACATCTTTGATAGAATCTAACAGTCTAGCAACAGCAACTGTGAACTAGTGAAGGGGAAATAGTATTTCAAGTTATCTGTGATTTCTGTGGATCACGTCATAACTGGCACTAATACCACTCTGGATTGTGGTGTGCACGCACACACACATGTACTTTTTAATGTTAAATTTTCATTAGCAGTACATGAAAAATAAAGCTGATGGGTATTTTCCTATCCCAGTGACTAACTCTCTGATACCATCTGAGCCCCATACCAGAGGAAAGGGCAAAATCCCACAGATGGCTCTGAGCTTCTCAAAGCCCCTCACCAACACTGCCTCTTCACATCGGGGTTCTGGCGTGGGATAGGGTTTCTCAAAACTGTTAACCCAATTTGCTACACAATGTTACACAGAAGAGGCTATGATTAGCTGGATTTGGGCTGCATGATTCAGGGTTGGCCTCAGGGAGAAGCAATGTTCCTTCCATCCTTGCCCTCTTTGCAGGGCATCCGTTAGTATAAAAATGGAACTGCCTGACTTGGAGTTCACGCTGCTTGTACAGCCAGAAGAGCCAGGCACTTTCTTTGGAAATCACGGAGGGAACTATTTCTACCATGCGGATGTGAAATAAATATTTTTACAAACCACTTTTGTTTCAAAGCTATTTAACAACATTTTACCTCAAGCTGTTCTGGATTAAAAAGTGACTGCTTCCGATCTGTGGCAATTCCTCTAACATGCCCACCACTTGATGTAATAATTAGTACCATGGAGCAGTTCAGCATAGCTTATTGTAATTAGAAAAATGGATGTTTGGTTTCTCAAAAAATATCCTTGTACCTTGATCACCCCTTAGAAATGTAGTTAAATGCCCCCATTTTTTGGTTTTCTCCAGTGAAACCTTTTTCCCTACCAAAAAGAAAGAGGCAACTTTCGGTGAATCTGTAACATGGTGGTGTCAAAATCAATTCCACTAAAATAGGCATAAAAATTATTAAATCAGCCCTGGCTGGTGGCTCAGTGGATAAGGTGCCGGCCTGCGAATCCAAAGGTCACTGGTTCGATTCCCAGCCAGGGCACATAACCAAGTTGCAAGCCAGGTCTCCAGCCAGGTCTGTAGCTAGAGGCAGGTGAAAGGCAACCATACATGGATGTTTCTCTCCCTCTCTTCCTCTCTCCCTTCCCCTCTCTCTGGAAAATAATAAATAAAATCTTTAAAAAAAAGTATTAAATCATACTCTTTAACATCCTTTATCCAAGTAAGGCACACGGAAAAGCTGCTGAGTGCTGAGGCTGCACCTGCCGGATGGGAACGGCTTTGTTGGCAGCTCCGTCTCCCCTTGAGATGCTTAACATCTCTCTAAGCGGTGACCCACACTGTCCTGTGTGATGGCCAGGGTGGCACCGAGTTCCTCCAATGACAATGAGGCTTCTGAAAAGCAGCATGGAACCAGCAGTGGGCACAATTTTTAGTCTGTCTTAAAAAAATAATGTTTTTCTGAAAGGGGCTGTAGTCAGTATTGTGAGAGAAGGAATTTCTGTCGTTTGAGCTATCGATGTGGTCGTTGGTTATAGCAGTCCTCAGAAACTCACACAAAGGGTAAGCAGGGACTGAATTACGAAGCCCTCAGCTTCCCACTAGACACACCATGGGAAGCCACTGGTGGGCTGCATGACAAAATTGATTTTAGAAAGACTGTTACAGCAGCGGAGAAGGGAACACACTGCAGAGGAGAGAGGCCAGGCAGGAAGCCGTAAGCCCTGGACTAAGGCAGCAACAGTGGGAGGGGGAGGATGGATTTGAGAGCTGCATTTGGGGAAGGTGGAGGATGGGTGGGTGCATACACTTCACTGCGCACTTGGAAGTGAGGGATGGAAAAGGGGAAGAAGTGAAGCTAATTCTGGTGGTGGTAACATTAGTTAAAACCAAGACACAAGAAGGAATAAACTCACAGTAGAAAAGAGTGAGATGGAAGACAGACCTAAGATGAGAAATTTTGAACCTGAGATACCTGTGGTCAAGAACATCCTGGTAGACACATGTAGTAGATACCTGAAAATAAAGGAAGAAACTCTGGCTGGCCGTCTGATTCAGGATTCTGCAGCATACAGGTGGTTGGTGCCAAAAGCAGGGCCAAGAGCATCCAAGGAGAATGTGTAGAAGGAAGAGACAAGAGAAACAGGGAGGGACATGAGGCCCTACCGTTTAAGGGTTGGGCAAAAGAGAACTGAAGAGACAGGAAGGAATGGGCAGAAAGCAGGAAGCAGATAAACTAAGAACAAACTGCGTGAGGGAGCAAAATAAAAAGATGCACAAAAGATGTTTGTTCTTGGCTCCATGATGTTCAGGTAGTAATCCACTTAAAAACAGCCCCAGATGTAGATGTCAAGAGTGAGGGGATACCCAAAAAGGCCAGTGCATTCCAGTAGCAGCTGGCAGAGGACAGAGAAGAGGTGGTATGTGGGTCTACTCTGCAGTCCAGGGAAGATAGCTGAGGACTTACGCTGGGTGGTATTCTGGGAGGCACCTAACATAAGGAGAAACCCCGAAGAGAAAGGATTGTAAACTGAGGATTTGTGTGTAAAAGACAGAAAAGACTCCTGTCAACAGAATTAGAACCAGCTTCAAGGAAGCAAAAAGAAACTCTCCTAAAGATCTGCATGCATATGGAATGAAGTGTCCTGTGGGGCAGGGCATCTCCTTTCAGCAGATCAGCTGAAGGGCTGTAGTACTTTAGAACAGGGGTGGGCCAACTTTTTCCTGCAAAGAGCCAGATGGCAAATGTGTGTGAGCTATATGGCCTCTGTCAGTGTGAAAGCAGACACAGGCAATGTGCAAGTGAGTGAGCATGACTATGTGCTAATGAAACTATCTGCAGAAACAGGTGATAGGCTGCATGTGGCTGGAACATGTATGTCTCATAACTGGCCAACTCCTGCTCTGATCCTTGTTTCTCAATTTCAGTATGGCCTGGGAACTTGCTAGACATGCAGAATTTGGGCCCCATCAGACCTACTAGATCTGAGTCTGTATTTCAACAAGATGTCCAGGTGATTTGCATGCACATAGAATTTGGGAAACGTGGGTCTAGATTAGTGGTATCTACACTGGAATCTAAGCTGGGCCAACGGCATCAATCTCCTGAAAGTGGATAAAATCCAGATTCCTGGCTTTAACCTGACAGGTTCCAGTCCAGTGGTTTGGATGGCGCTCAGGAGCCTGTATTTTCACAGAGAGAATGCTAAGATTTGAAAATGCCTAGTCTGGCAGCCTCAGAGGACCCTTCCAACTAAGTTCCTATAAAGAGAAATAAAATTTGACAAGTCCCTTCATTTCCCTTTCTTGTTTTTATTGTTTGTTTGCTTCTGTTTTTCAGTAAAAAAAAACAAACTTGTTTTTCCACTTCAGAAAGAAATCTTGCCTACCAGTTGCTTACATTCTGAACTTGAAATGGACTGACCACCTCCAAAAAGGCCAGTTATCAAAAAGTCCTAAGGCGCCACCTGCTGGTGGCCTTGAATGTACCCACATTTGCACAAAAGACTTCCCTTACCAGGCCACGAACAACAGATGGAATGGGAGAGAAAGGGAGGAGAAAAAGGAGAAATGAAAGACGTAGGTGGGAAGAAATTACAGTATTGATTATACCACTGCCATAAACTCTACACTGATGACATACACGTTTAAATATCACATGGAGTAACTTCTTTGGAATTTGGGTCTCCTAGTTTTCCCTCTGGCATCAGAACTGAACTGGGAAGGATCCACATAAATCCTGTGCCTATCCTGTGGAGAACTACACATCTGGTTCTGAACAGGATACAAGCTGCCTATTCCTGTTCGCACACCCACATGGGCTGTGCACTGTCCCAGCCAGATGCTAAAGAACAAGACTTGGGCATGGTATCTGCCTGTATGCATCTGAGTCCTAGAAACAAGCAACCAATGAAGTAGAATTAAGGCAAGGAATTAACATACCTCAGGGTGATTCCAGGAAAAGCACAGGTGCTCTGGGAATGAACAACCAAGCCGCCCAGACCAGAATGGGATGCAGCTGGTGTGCTGCTTAGCTAGCACCCCATTTTTAGGATCCGTATGTCTGAGGCAGCATGTGCAGTTGCCCCATGATCTAATTCCTAGAGGCTTCACACTGATGCACATGGCTCTGGAGGAACTGAACTGGCAAGAATCCTCAGTCTAGAGGTTCAGAGGAAGCTTCTAGGCGGACATGACATTTAAGCTGAGACCAGAATAATATGTAAGGAGTTTGCCAGATTTGGGGGAGGGAGAAGGGTGGTCAGGGGAAGATCTTCAAAGCAGAGAGTGTTTGAAATAGCCAAGAACCATGAGCTAAGGTCCCTGGAGCACATGGGTGGTGAGGATGCGTCTAGATATGAGGCTGGTGTGGTTCACAGGTGCCAGAGGGAGAGTGAACCTGCTTAGACAAAACGGTTTGCTTTTTAAAAGAGATAGAGGTACTTCATAAGAATTTGAAGGTTTTTCATTTTGTTTTAGGGAAATGACCGTCGGACAGGCAAAAAGGACAGTCTGTGATTATGAGCAAATGGAGAGCAGGAAGGAACACAGAAAGGTGAGCGATGACAGCCTAGAGCAGTGGGTGGAGGACCGAAGGATTTAAGAGCTAGTTCAGAAAGAAGAACTGATGGAACTCAGTGACTGAGAGGGAAGGAAAAGGAGCCGCAATATCTCTCAGATTTCTGGCTGATGTCACAGGTCCCAGTGGGGACAGGAAGGGGAAGTGAGTTCAGCTTTGAACACATTGTGTTGGAAGCACAGGCCAGACCTTCGAGTGTTCAAGCTCAGGACACAGCTGGACATGTGGAAGTGGAGCTCAGGAGAGAAGGCTGGGTCGGAGATAAAAAGACCTGGGTGTTGATGGCATAGGGAAGATGAGATGATCCAGGGAAAGGCTGAAGCATGAGAAAAGAAAGTAGTCCAGGACAGGGCCATACAGGAGCCCCAACTTTCAGAGATGGACAGAAAAGAAAGCCTTCCAGGGAGACTGCCCCAGGAGTGGAGACAGCACCTGCAGGACAGCATGGGCCACTGAGCCAGATGCCAGGGAGAAGCCACCAGGATGAACCCTGATGAGGGAGAATTCGTTTCGAGACACAGGGTTTGGGAGTATCTAGAACACAAGCAGGCAGAACAGTCCAGCCTTTGACGGGGAAAAGGGGGCCCTTCCGTTTATCACACGGGAGGGTGTAGGCTGGTGCCGCCACCGGGACTGCAGCGAGGGCTGTTGGCAGGAAGCTGGGCCCAGTTCCAGGTCAGCTTCCACCTTCTCTAAGGTGGTAGGGGAGGGAGAGCCTCAGAGGGCAGGAGGTGGTGGTAAGGAGAGAAATGCCCTCATTTAGTTCTAGGTAACAATGAACTCCGAGGGAGGAGGCCATGGGAATGGATGACAAGAGAAAACAGGTGAAAGTTCTTGGAGATAAGACAGAGAAGGGTGAGTCAGGTGTGTCATCTGGGAGGGAAGACCTCACCTTGGGACAGAGGCATCTTGCCAAAGACTAAGTTGGTGAGGATGATGTAGCTGCATGTTGAGTACATCTTAGGAGCCAGGACTTTACATGAAAGACAGGAAGGAAGGGTAAGCAATGAAGATATGGGAGGAGGGCACACATCTTCCATCTTCACGCCCACCCTGAACTAAGGACCTCCTGCATCAAAAGTGGGTTCTGCTGATGGAAGCAATTCTACTAGAAAGACATCCTTGGGACAAGCTGAAGTTCACCGCCTGGTAACTTTCACCCACAGGCTAGATTGCACTCTTCCGAAGCCATGCAAATTAAACCTGCACCTTTTCACACGTGAAAAACATCTGCAATCTGGAGGCATCCACTTGCCCTCCCACTATCTGGGACTTTGGGCAAGGCATCAGTTACTGTGGTTCTCAGGCTCCCCTCTGTGAAATGAGGGCCTGGATGGGATGATCTTAGTCATCTTAACAGGCACAAGTCCACTGAATGTGGAGAAGCCTAAAAGAAAAGAAAAGAAAAGAAAAAGGAAAAAAAAAAACCCTACCACAACAAAAACCAACAGGAAAAGTTTTCTATGCTTGAAGAATCCAGCAATCACACATCTGGGCATCTGCTCAAAAGAACTGAAAATAGAAACTCGAACAGATATCTGTACTTCTATGTTCATGGTGGTATTATTCACAATAGCCAAGAGGTGGAAACAACCCAAGTGTTGATCAACAGATGACTGTATAAATAAAATGTGGCATATAAATATAATGGAATATTATTTAGCCTTAAGAAGAAATGGAATTTTGACATAGGCTTTAACATGGATGAAACCTGAAAACATTACACTAAAGGAAATAAGCCAGACACCAAAGAACAAATATTATTTGATTCCACCTATATGAGGTCCCTAGAGCTGGCAAACTCAAAAAGACAGCAAGTGGAATGGTGGTTGCCAGGGACAAGGGGAGGAGGAAAACAAGAACTAGAAGTTGATGAGTACAGAGTTTCTGTTTGGGAAGATGAAAAAGTTCAGATGAATGGTAGTGATGGTAGTGTACTTCATGTCATTGAACTGCACACCGAAAACAGTTAAAAAGGTACATTTTCTGTTGTGTATATTTTGTCACAATTAAAAAAAAATCTAAGCCCTGGATGGTGTGGCTCAGTGGATTGAGCACCAGCCTGCGAACCCAAGGGTCGCTGGTTCAATTCCCAATTGGGGCACATACCCAGGTTGCAAGCCAGGTCTCCGGCCTGGTCCCCAGCTGGAGGCAGGTGAAAGGCAACCCATACAATGATGTTTTTCTCCTTGTCTTTCTCCCCGCTTTCCCTCTCTCTAAAAATAATGAATAAAACCTTTTCAAAGGAAAAAAAAAAACTGAAAAAACAGGTCAATGTGAAAATGAAGCTGATGTGATTACTGAATATGGCTGGCTCAGAAAGCCACAGCAGCGTTCAAATGCTCCAGTTAGACTGGACTCTGGATTTCTCTCTGTCCACCTGCACTGGTTTCCTAGGCTGCTGGGACCCAGTCCCACAAGTTGGATGGCTTAGAACAACAGAAGTTTTTTTTCTCTCCTAGTTCTGAAGGCTAAGAGTCCATAGTCAGGGTACTGGCAAGTCTATGCTCTCTTCAAACTTCTAGACTCTTCCTTGTCTCTTCCAGTGTCTGGTAGCCCCACACTTTCTTGGATCCTGACAGCAGAACTCCAACCTAGGTCCCTGTTATCACATTGCTGTGTCCTCCTGGTGTTTTTATCATCTTCCCTCTGTGCAGGTCTGCATCCAAATTTCTTTCTTTAAAAAACTTTTTTTAAACTGATTTTAAAGAGAGAGGGGAAGGGAGAGAGAGAAATCTTGACCTGCTATTTCACCTATCTATGCCTTCATTGGTTGACTCCTGTATGTGTCCTGACCTGGGCATATTGGGACAATGCTCCAACCAACTGAGCCACCTGGCCAGGGCCTCAAAATTTCCTTCTTATAAGGATACCAGCTATATTGGATCAGAGGGAAGAAGGCAGATTTGGGGTGTCACTACTCCAGCATGACCTCATCTTAACTAATTACATCTGCATCTAACTATCTGCATCTATTTCCAAAGAAAGTCCCATTCTAGAATATCGCGGGTTAAAGTTTCAACATATCTTTTAGGGGACACAATGGAACCCATGACACCAGCCAAATGAAGAGCTCCCGTAAGTCTCAAAAGGGCAGCATTTGACACAGGCTGTAATACTGATACAGGCTTTCTTCAAAGGCTATCCAGTCTTTCTTTTGTAGAGCATACCTTTCTCGTCTTCCCCATGATACCCAGCTCTGCCTCCTTTGCTGAGGCCTCCTACCCCCTCAGCTCCTCATGCTGCAGAGCCTCTCAGACCTCTTCTCTGTCTGCGCTCACTCCCCGGAAAACGCCAGTCCCACAACTGTAAGGTCCATCTATCCTCTGACAGCTGCTATATAGGGTGGGGCAAAAGGAGGTTTACAGTTGTATGTGAAACATGGAGTTTATTCTTGTATTATTGCTTATTGTATTATTTTCCTACAGGAACGAAGATGAACCTACTTTTCCCCCACCCTGTATTTATGCCTCCACCCACCCTTGGATCTCCAGAACCACACACAGCCCACTGCCTACCTGATGGCCCCTGGGTCATCGAGTCCCTGATTTCACATGTTCAGCCAGAACTCTTTGGTTCTCCTACTAAACCATCTCCTTCCCAAGGCTTCATCAAAGTAGCAAACGGCCTCACCTTCACTCAGCACCAAAAACCTTGGCCATGTTGTACCTCTGACTCTGATCTTTCTTTCCATGCCCAATCAGTACATCCTTTTGGCTCCACCTTCTGTGACTCCCCAGTCTGCCAACTTCCCATTGGCCCTCCTGCTCTCAGTCACCGCAGCCACCTATGCACATAGCATCTCCCCTGGCAGAGCTGAGTAGCTCCAACAGTGACCATGACTGGCCATGAGGAAAAGACTTGCCCTTTAGCTCCTCACAGAAAACTTTGCTGGACACTGGTCTAAGCCTCTGATATCACCTTGACTATCCTTCAGTGTTACCTTCTGTCAGCAATAAAGCACCAAGTGCTTGATTGTGCTTTGCCTTTTCAGAAATAACGATGTTTCTTCTTTTCCGTTTCTTGATCCTCACTTTGTGCCAACCAAGTAAGTGGCTCTCCCTGCCTGGGTTTGTCTCGCACACTGTCCCTGAGCAGTGATTCCTGGAAACACCCTGCTCAAGCACCTGCAATGGCTCCCACTGTCCCTACCATTTAGCCAGCACACCTGTTTGGCTTTTAAAGATCCTGCACAGTTGCCCAAGCCCCACTGCCCACCAACAGGGTGAACTACTGCCTTCCCCCTCCCAAGGTCTCCCTGGACAGTGCCTGTCAGCCTCTTCTCTACCCTCTTATTGCCATCAGCATTTGAATATGTTCAATAGGCTCTCATGCTAAAAAATAGTCTTCCTAGAACCCAAACCTTCCCTCTAGTTACCACCTAGCTTGTTGCTCTCCTTTCTAGGTCAGACATTCTCTAAAAAAGAAAAACATCTGAAGATACTGTCTACGACTGCCCTCTTTATTTCATCACCAGTTTACCTGCTGCTGTCTGGTGTCCGCTTCACCACTCCAATCACTCCTGCCAGGGTGACCACCGATTCCACCAAACTCAGTAGTCTTGTTTCCCCTTTATTGCTGCTGTCTTCTCTGTAGCAGCATTTAACAGAGTTCACGGCTCTGTAGGAAAACCCGCTTCCCTTGGTTTCTATGACAACCACACTCCCTTTTTCACCCAGCTTTCTGTTTACTCCTCCTCAGTATTTTCTTTACATGTTTGCTCTCCCCACTAAGAGGAAGAAGGGACCATGTCACATGAGGTTCTCTGATAACAAACATCTCAAAAGGTATATGGCAGGCCTTCAATGTTAGCAAAAAACAACTCTGTCACCTACAGTTTTCAATTTAAGAATTTCTACTTCCCCTTGAAATATGCCATATTTTCTTGCTTCTTTGAACATAATATTAATAATTACTTAAATATGTGTTGGATCAATGTATTATCCATGTCTCCTATGAGTCTGTTTCTAGCTCTGATTTTTCTCTTGGCTTTCTAAAACCCTGCTTGTTTTTAATCGAGTGCTAAACCTTTCATGTGAAAAATCAAAGCAAGAATCTGAGTCTCTGGATGTAGTGACCTTCCTTCAGAGAGATGGATTTATTTTGGTTTCCGGATGGCAGGTAGGGTAGACATGCTGACAATCCCATTTCTCCATCCTTCAATTGGTATTGAAATGACTCAAACAAGGGCTCTAGTCCCTCTGAGGGCTGGTTTAATTTTGGATTACCTCTTACTCCTCAGCACTGGCCTTTCAAGCCAGGGCCATTACCCAGGGCTCTTCCAACTCAGCAGGTCTTGACTTCAATTTCTGTCTCCAGCTCTATGAATCTGGCCAGAGCTCTGCTTAGACCCTGAACCAAACTTCCATCCAAACAACCTAGACTACCCCTTTGTGGTCTCTCACTAATATGGGAAACACAAGGCCTGCCCACCCACGCTGCTCTGTAAGTCTCCCTTCCCACCCTACATGAGCAATGGGAGCCCAGGGACCTGATTCTAGTCTCACAGCCAGCAGCTAGTCCTGTCTCCCAGGCTGGACCTTTCAAGGTGCCTTTATCCTTACATACAACATGCACCCTATTCAAAATCTTTTAACTTCTTCCTGCTCTAAAAGTTTTACAATCTCTAATCTTTCTAATGTAAGCATAATTCCAAACTATACATTCTTCTTTTGTGATGCCCAGGCTAGAGACTGACTCGCATTTTCCATTCTCCTAAGAACATAATAACAAATAGACTTAAACTACAACAATGTGGATTTAGATTCGCAGCCAAGTTGTTCAATTTCTGGAAGCGTGTCCTTTCCTACTGAAGATCCTTATTGCTTATTGCCCCAGCAACTAAGCCCTGCAAAGTTGATGAGGGCCCAGCTAATGCTAAGGCTGAAAGTCAGTGAGAAAAGCCCAACCCCAAGAAAGACAACCACTGTGGGGCATCACTCTGCCTAATGGCACGCAATAAATAAACATGAGGGGAACAGGTCTGAGTCAAAGCCAAGGACTTAAATTACTCTTTTTAGAAAATAAGGATGATGACTATGTTGGCAAGAGGCCAAGGCAGGGGAAAATCAAACAAACTTCAGCTTTTGGCTTTCAGAAGCTAAAATACCATGCTTTTCTCAGTGCAGAATACCAAAAGATACACAAGCGTTCTGTTTTCATGATGGACAAGTGGACAATCACTCCTGCCAGGGTGAAAATAATGATGGGTTGAAATAAAGCCCTACTTTCATAAATGCAGAGAAGATCTAATGGAGCTTGTTCATTATGCACAAAACTTTGTCCTGCACAAACTGGCCAACTCTGGCCCAAGTTCTACATGGCCCAGACTCTATGTACCCTCCAACATTCCCTCCCATCCCCCCTCCCAAGTGCCAAACTCCTGGCCTGTATCTCTTCTCTATGGGACATAGGTGTCTCCTGGGTAGTGTCTCCCCATCCTTGTGATATCTACACTCATCAGAAAGCAAAGGGTTACTTACCACTGGGCTTCTCGATACCTCAGTAACACACTGGCTAGAAATAAATGAACTCTGTTGGTCCTTACTTTTTCCAAGAGACCATGTGTGTGGTGGGAAAGGAGCAGCCAAAGTTATGTGAGGGCCCTCACCCTGCCACTATCTAACGATGCTCATTCAGGCATTTAAAATGCACTTGCAACCCCACTTCAGGCCACTCTGCTGGGCATTAAGGATACAAAGGTGACCAGGACACATGAGGTGCCTGCCATTATGGAGTTAAAATCCAAAATGCACCTCAGTTTCCCCATCTGCTAAAGAAGGTGCTGGACCAAGTATCTCTAAGGTTCCTTTTGACTTTAAAGTGCTGTGGTTGTACAACTGGAGTTACAACCCTTGTTGGCCACATGTATCCGTGCGGTGTGGATTGGCACAGTCTCCCAGGGCCTCAGGTCCCCCATCTATACATAAACAGTGAAATGTGAAAATGTCCCAATTACCTTATGCAGGAACAGTGGAAGGGTCCCAGAATCGCCCTGCAGGGGCTGCTTCTGCTGAACGGCAGCCCAGCAGTAAGAATCCACGAAGGCAGCCTGACGCCAGGAGAAAGAACTTGGGGAGAAGCAGCTTATCTGTGTACCTAAGAGAAAAAACAGACCATTCCACATGGGTGAAAGCACCGAGTCTGGACCCTCCCCCTTTGCCTTGGGTTTTGAAGGGTTGGCTAAGCCAGGGAGCACAGGAGTAAACGTAGAAATGAACCAAAACACCTACATTGGTAGGCAAGCTGAGTAGTTGAGAGTCTTTTGGGCAACACTGGTCATGAGAGCAGAATGAGCTCAATTGGGAAAAATTTAAAAGAAGTGAAACCACTATAAAAAGAAAAAATGAACAGGAAAAGACTCAGAGCCAAATGCACACATGTATAAAGTTCTTTCCCTTTGAGCTGAGGACCCAGACAGGCAGGGCGATTATAGGAGTGTGAGTGCAGACAATTAGACTAGAAAAAGGGGCCTTTGAGACCAAGAAACAAAGAACATAGCCGAGGAAGAGAAGGCTGATGGCAAGCTGGTAACACGGGGCTGGACGACAAGTCAGCAGTTCCCATCTCCTCTAATGCAAAAGGCGCCGGTTCAAGCTGCAGCCCCTTGGTTTGCATTTGGAAGGCTGATGCTCCAGATGGCAACCCCCCATACAGGGGGACACTGGATGGGGGATCAGGACAGTTGGGTCCTGTTGGAGGCTCTCCGAACTCAGTTTTCTCCTCCGCAAACTGGATACTACATCACCTGCTACCTGGAAGATTCTTCATGCCCCTGAGAGCCTACGTGCTCCTGTCTCACACGGGCCATCTGGGAAATTGGCTGAGACTTTTGGGGTGCAGGGCTGGGGCGTGTGCCCCTCCTTCACAGCGCCTAGGGCACCTGGCGCAGAGCCTCTCCTGACAGCCCCCAGCCACACCCTGCTTCCCTGTCCCCCAGGCACGGGGACTACCTGCTGAGGCGGAGCAGGCACTTCTCACCCTGTGCAGCATCCTGTGCTAAGGGCTGGACTCCAGTGTGAGCTGTAGTGAAACCTAACTGCCACTCATAGCTGGGTGAGCTCAGGCCACCTACTCTCAAAGTGACAATCCCCAAAAAGGTGATGACATTAATGTCTACATTCTTGGTACAGTGCCTATTTCCCAGTGGTTGCTTAATAAGCAGTACATTCTTCTATAGGAAGTAACTATTAATGTATGTTCTGTGACAGCTTTAAAGATGGGGGGCATGCCCATCACTGTCTCTTCCCTTCCTGCAGAGAGGGGACATGGATGGGAGAAAGACCTGAACTGGATTTCCCTAGTCCCTGGGACATAAAAAGCCTGCAAGGGTCCCCTTCACCAAGGGAGGGGGTTGCTTTATACTTGACAGGAGAGGGCAGTGATGGGGATGCTGTCCAGAGATGAGATTCTTGGGTGGTGGTGGGGGCAATGGGCAAGATCCTAAGCACCTGTTCTTCTTCATCACATGCCTGCATGTCCGCAGACATCAAGAAAGGGCTTTTCAGGAAGAGCCTTTGGAGGAGACTGCTGTTGAAAAGTCACGTGCCATTAGAGGATGCCCTGTAACAGGGTAAATTCTTGTGCACTAAGCATGACTTAAGTATGAGTTGGGGGGTAGGTAATGTATATCAAGGTCCCTTTCAAATCTTATCCTGTTACACCTGAGTTGTTACATTTGATAAAAATAGAGCAGCCAGGACGGCACAGGATCATGGGGCTAGAGTCACATAGCTCTCCTATCAGCAAGACTGTCAAATGCTTCCTCCATGGTCCCACCCCACCAAGACTTACTAAGCACGATGGCAGAGACCCGAGAGCGACAGGCAGGCTCAGGTTAGATGGACGGTTTCTGGAAAGTTGCTTGCTTGGCAACATCTGTCCAAATACTTTTTCATGAAAATGGACAATGCTTTTAGGATTTCATGAGAACCTGTCTGGCCCATGTGTTTCTTAGGTATAGCCCTCTTTGTACATGCAACCAACATGTAGTGACATTCTCTCTATAAGAAGATGCGCTTCGCTTCAAGTTCTGTCTTGGGACCTCAGGGACACCCCCCCCCCCAGCCCCCGCCCTCAGGCATTGGTGGAAACTGTTGTAGCAAAAATAAATTATTTATACCAAAGATTTTGCAAAATAGTAAGAAAGGAAATATAACTGAATCTAGAGAGACAGAGATTGAGGATATATTGAGCTCACAAGTAAATGTTTTTTCATCCAGAATGAAAGGTCAGAAGGAAAGATAGTGGACAACCAATGTTCACAGGACACCAAGCAGCTCTTAAGTCATTACTTCAGTAAAGCCTCACAACCAGGCTGAGAGACGGGGAGCAGGGAAAGGGAGGGAAGAGAAAGAGGGAGAGGGAAAGAGTGAGAAAATTATAGAGATAAAGTGATTCATGTTGTCTTCATTTTGATTGAGGATCCCAAAACTCAAGTAGCTCAGTAAACCCCCGACCCAAGCTAGAAAATGACAGCATCAGAATTTGAATATGTATCCAACTCTCATTCTCTTAAAACACTCCTCACTGGGCCAGTTACCCCAGGAAGGCCAGGCTGGAGGAGGTCCCAGGAGCCAGGGCTGTCAGAGTTGGGTGGTTTAAGCCAGGAGTTCCTCCAAGTGACCAGAATAGGCAGAGCTTCCAGGGGAGCATCAAAGACAAACCTGGGGAAACAGATCCAGCTCCAGGTACTGGGTACTCCCAGGCCTGAAATGGGAAACTAAGGAAGTCAAGAGCCACACAAGGGTAGAAACCATATGGGGACTGAAGAATAGGAGTAAAGGAAGGGGCAAGGAAGAGGGTTCAGGGGGACCAGCATGTGCTGGGTGCTGCAGCCCTATACTTTCACCCAGGATGTGACAGCTCAGCATGGCTGAAAGGCACCCACACTGGGATGCTCAGCTGTTGCCATGGGCCTAGGATGCTTGGGTCCTGGACTACCCTGGTCCATTTCCACATGCACTCCCACATCCTTTATCTTACTCTTCAAAATAATGTTAAAAAGGTGAACAGGTGTTTTATATTTTTTTCCTAGTAATCTTCCCATGAGGAAGGCTTCCAGTTTTTCCCTAGATTATTCATCCTGATGCTCAGCTCTGATCTTGACACTCCCTTGGCTTGACATTTTTAAAAACAGATTTTATTTATTGCTTTTTAGAGAGAGGAGAAGGGAGAGAGGCAGAGGGAGAGCGATTTCAATGTATGGTTACCTTTCACCCGCCTCCAGCTACGGACCTGGTTATGTGCCCTGGCTGGGAATCGAACCAGCAACCTTTGGGTTCACAGGCCAGTGCCTGATCCACTGTGCCCCCAGCCAGGGCCTGGCTTGACATTTTTCATGACTCTCCACTGTATAGCATATAAACCCAAACTAATGTTCCAATTCAACCCAGTTATTGCTGTGGCTTGCACTGGCCTGGTTCATTCCTAAATCTGCATCTTTCCTCACACTATTCCCTTAGTTCGGGGACACTCTCTCTAATACTTGTTTGTTAAGTCAATGCCACTCCATGACCATCTCCATGGCCCATCTTTCAAAACCCACCTCAGATGGTCACCTCTTCCGTGAAGCTTCTTTCCCAATGAGTTCTCAGAGCCCGTGAAAACTATCAGAAACATGCAGCTACAGACCAACCATGCAGCTACCTTCAACCATGTTGTATAAACATGCAGATATGTTTAAGATCGCAACTCTTGGCTGGTACAGTAGATGAAGTCTGTCTGTCTCTCTCTGTCTCTCTTTCACAGAACCCTGTATCAAATAAATAAACCGTCTGGTGCTTTAAATATTTCAAAGCACTATTATAAATAGTGTCTCAATGTTCAACTATTCCTGTAAGAAATCACTGTCCCGTTTAATAGCTGAGAAAACAGCCCCTGACCCGCAGCGATCCTCAGGCCAGAGACCCAACTCTGCCTGTTCTACTCCACTATGTGTTGACCAAATTGAGCACTCTGATTTCCAGCGAGAAGGTTTAGTGAGGTATGTACCACCCCTCACATCTGTACAGAAACCAAGAAACGAGTTTCAGGTTTATACCGGAAATAGAGAACACTACTTTCCACTGGTTGCGAGTGCAGAGGGAGCTGTGGGCTTTACATTTGTGCGTCTGGCCAGATAAAACACAAGACCACGAGAAGGAAACTTGTTTATGGGCACTATGGAAGCAGCTACAACAACTGCTGTAAGTGACCCAACCACCGACATCCTCCTGCCCCAACTTCCTGGCCTTGGCCTGGAGCCCAGGGAACCCAGGGTGAGGGCCACAGCTTCTCCCTGTTAGCCAGCCCAGGGGGCCCTCAAGGGAGCTTAGGCCTGTAGCTGCTGCAGAAGCAGCTGGTGGAGAAGCAGAGGACACATGGCCTGAGGGTGGACAGGACCAGGGAGGGGAAGTCAGCCCAGTGGCTTCCCAACAGCACCAGCGCAGCTTGCGCCAGGCCCTCTGCTCCCCACCCAACCTTGCAAAGAGGGACTTTGGCCTAGATGGCTATTGACCCTCTGTCTTTAATAAGCTTTCTGTTCATGTTTATGCATTACTAACCCACACCTGAAGGGCTGTGAGTTCCGAGTAAGACCCCTGGGCCTTGCGACAAACATCATTCTCTCTTCCAGAGTGCTGTGTGGGAATGTTTCCTGTATTTGCTTCTGCATTTAAATGATACTTGCAACTGTGGGGTGACATAGGAATCAGGCTTCCTGAGGAATTAGAAAAATTCATCCAAATTATTTTAACAAAAATAAAAACAGGAATAGAAATAACTAATTAACCAGCTGGAGGAACTTTAGAGGACCTTTTACATTGAAAAGCTGATGGCTCATTGGAGAGACAGGAGAAGACAAACATGGGAACTAGCCCTTGCTGGGGGCTTTGACCCCCATTCAAAAGATGAGATCATGTGGGTAGGAGGTTGTAGAGCTGGTACATTAACTTGGGTCTCCATCTTTACCTTCCGAACACTAGAAAGAGGAGGCATAAAGTACAGATTATTGATGAAGGTTGGGTAATAGATGGTGGAATGGGAACAGACACAGGAGTTCTAGGGGAACAGTAAACTCTGGGGATGCTGTTCTGAAGCACAAAGTGAAAATAGAGTATAAATCGTTCTATCAATTATAATCATTACCATCTACATAGCATTTTAAAATCTATACAATATTTTTCAGAAAACTGAAAAGACAGTTTTATTTTCCCTTATTTTTATTTTTTTAAATTTAATGTTATTATTGGTGTATTACATCCATCCCCTTTTTCCTCCCCTCTGTCCCTATGCCCACCCACCCACTCCCCCACAAAGTCAATTCTACTTGTTGTCCATGTCCATGGTTCTACCATGCTAGTTCCCTGATTAAACTTCTCCTCTTCTTTGCCTCATCCTCCCCCCTCCCTCTGCCCACTGAAGGTCTATTCGTTGTATTCATGTATCTGGTTCTATTTTGCTCATTTGTTTCTTTTGTTCATTATTGTCCTATAATGGGTGAGATCATATGGTGTTTGTATTTCACGGACTGGCTTATTTCACTAAGCCTAATACTTTCCAGTTCCATCCATGTTGTTGCAAAGGGTAGGAGTTCCTTCTTTCATTCTGCTGTGTAGAATTCCATTGTGTAAATATACCAAACTTTTTTGATCCAATCATCCACTGATGGGCACTTAGGCTGTTTTCAGCACTTGGCTATTGTAAATAGTGCTGCTATGAACATAGGGGTATATAGGTTCTTCTGAATTAGTGCTTCTGGGTTCTTCAGGTATAGTCCTAGTAGAATTGCTGGATCAAAAGGCAGTTCCATTTTTAGTTTTTAAAGGAAACTCCATACTGTTTTCCATAGTGGCTGCAACAGCCTGCATTCCCACCAACAGGGCACCAGGATTCCCTTTGCCCCACATCCTCGCCAACACTAGCTGTTTGTTGATTTGTTGATGATTGCCATTCTGACAGGTGTGAGGTGGTAACTTACTATGGTTTTAATTTGCATCTCTCTGATGGCTAGTGATGTTGAGCATTTAAAAAAAAATGTTATTGTTGTTGTATTACATCTATCCGCCTTTTAAGCATTCTTTCATATGCCTTTGGATCCTTTGTATGTCTTCCTCATAGAGTTGTCTGTTCAGGTCCTTTGCCCATTTTTCAATTGGGCTGTCTGTCTCCCTGGCATTGAGTCGCATTAGTTCTTCATATATTTTGGATAGCAAACCCTTGTCTGAGGTATCATTGGCAAATACAGTTGGTTCCCTTTGAATTTTGCTGGTGTTTTCTTTAGATAAACAGAAACTTTTCTGTTTGATATAGTTCTATTCATTTCTTTGTTCTTTTATTTCCTTTGCCCTTGAAGAAGTATCAGTAAACATATTTCTGCATAGGATATCTAAAATTTAACTGCCTATGTTTTTCTCTAGGACCTTTATGGTGGCACTGTTTAAGTCCTTTATCCATCTTGAGTTTATTCTGATGTATGGTGTAAGCTGGTGGTCTAGTTTTATTTTTTTGCATGTCCCTGTCCAGTCCTCCCAACATCACTTGTTGAAGAGACTGTTTTTACTCCATTTTATGCTCCTTCCCCTTTTGTCAAATATTAATTGACCATAGAATCCTGGGTTTATTTCTGGGCTCTCTATTCTGTTCCATTGATCTATATGTCTATTCTTATGCCAATACCAGACTGTTTTGATTATAGTAGCCTTGTAGTATAGTTCGATGTCCAGTATTGTGATTCCTCCTACCTTGTTTTCTCAAGATTGCTGTGGCTATTCATGGGTATTTTTGGCTCCATATAAATTTTTGAAGTGTAAAGTATTCTATCTCTGTGAGGTATTCTTTTCCTTTAAATTACATTGATTTACCAGGTCTCTTGTCCACAGCTAAGCCTGGCTTTTAAAGAGAACTCAAACCAGAGTGCTAAGATGTATATAATTAAATGCAAACTTCTAAACAAGTTCCAAGAAGTCCCCAGACACTTCACTACCCACTCATTGTACAGAGCAATCTGCAACTGCTTGGCATTTCAAAATTACTATTCTCCCTTTTGGGTCTAACACATTGGATAAAGCCCTCAGTGCACAATGCTTTCACAAATGGGGGGAGGGGCAATATAAGCCTCTACCTACCAACCACATGGTCCAGGTTGTGTCACCACAAGGCCACACAGTCATAGGGGACACACAATCAAGCTGGAGAGCCTTAGATGGAAAGTGAAAAGGAAGCTGGACTGAGACGGCAGCTCCCAGGAGCCATGAAGCCAGATTATACCCACAAGAGACTAGAGAACTATGCAGTGGTTCAAGGGGTTTCTTTCCTATGGCCAGGACCCAGCCCCTTAGCACACCCAGATGTCTACACCACACAAAAGAACTTGCATAAATCCAATGTAAAACCCAACAGTTGTCCAGTGAAGAATGTCTTCATAACCTGAATACCAGGGGAAGAAAGGCAGAGAAAACCTTAATGTTGTAGTAAACATACAAAAAAAAAAAATTAGTGTATCTAAATATTACCTTATTAAAAAATTTGTTCTCTGAAATTAACTAACTTAAACATACAGAAAATTGTAGAAAATAACATAACAGATACCTAGGAGTTTAAAGCAATATTGACATTTTGCTGTACTTCATCTCATCTTTAGACATGTTATTTTGAATTTTTTTCAGACTCATAATGTTACAAGAATATTCTTATTTCACTTATCACAAAAAAGACGGAAATCCTGCCACTTGTGTCAACATGGATGGACCATGAGGGCATTATGATAAGTGAAATAAGGCAGACAGAGCAAAGCAAGTACTGTATGATCTCACTTCCGTATTTTAGCTAATAAAACAGAACTCACAGAAATGGAGAACAGACTGGTGAGTGCCTGAGGTAGGAGGTAGAGGGGGGAGAAATGAGTGAAGGTGGTCAAAAATCACAAACTTCTAGTTCTAAAAAATATGTTGTGGGGATGTAATGTAAGCATGGTAACTGTAAGTTAACAACACTGGATGGCATATCTGAAAGCTGTTAAAAGAGTAGATCTTAAAAGTTCTCATCATGCACACAAAAATTATAACTGTGTGAGGTGATGGGTTGTCAACAGGAGTTACTGTGGTGATCATGTCACAATGAATACATATGTCAAATCATGTTGTACATCTTAAACTTACACAATGTTATATGTCAATTATATCTCAACAAAACTGAAAGAAAAATAAAAATTTTTAACCTGTATAAAATACAGTATCATTAAAAGATTATTTCAGTGAAATCTCATACACTTTGGAATTTGAATTCAACCACTATCAACATTTTATTACATGTCCTGTCTCTATACATACATATAAGCAATGTTGGGTTAATCCTTTTAATTTTTTTCCATAAAGCACACATTTTTCATTTTCACTAATAACTTTATTGATTTGGATATTTTGAGTATGTCCACTATCTTCTGCATGGTATGATATTGATTGTTCTCAATTAATGTCTCAAATTGATCGCTATCAACTTCAACTAATCTACCTGACCACGGAGTATCGTCTAGAGAGAAATCTCTAGCATGAAACTTCACAAACCATTTTTGGCACGTTCAATCATTCACAGCACCTTCTCCATACCCTGCACAAATCTGTTTTTGCATTTTAGTTGCATTTTTACATTTCTTGAAATAATAAAGCATAATATGCTGAAAATGTTGAATTTTCCTTCCATTTTCAATATTAAAATGGCTATACAAAATTCACCGATTTTGGTAAGTTCTTTTTAAATGCACACTGATATGGCAGCTATCACAATACAATCTAACAAAATAGTTTTAAGTGAAGTTAAAGACTATTAAGTGCTACCAGAGACATCTTACTAAAAAAAGCAAACAATTTTTTGGCCAGCTCAATATATATTCTTTTTTTTTTTTTTCCTGAACCACTTGAGAGAAACTTACAGAGATCATGCCCCTTGACTCTCTGAAGAGTGTATTTTCCAAGAATAAGACATTCTCTTCTATAACCCATGCGATTACAAAATTAGGAAAAAAAAATTTGATACAATGCTGTAATCTATATTCAAATTTCCCAAACTATCTTTTGAAGCAATTTCCCCCCTAACCCCTTCCAAGCAGAATTCGATCCTGCACCACTTTCTGCATTTAGCTATCACGTCACCCAATCCTGAAAGGGTTCCACGGCCTTTCTCTGTCGCTTTCCATGGACTCCATGTTTGATGTCTGCCTGATTGTTTCTCTACACTTGCATCCAGGTTCTGCATTACTGCAGGAATCCCATGGAAGGGTGTGGGTCCTCCACAGGACACCCTGAAGATACCCATCATGATGACCGGTGATGTCACTTATGAATGATCACTTGGGTAAGGTGCTGTCTGCCGGGTCTCGGCTGTAAAACGCGCCTTCTCCCTGTGATGTAAGTGGTCTGTGGAGAGGTCCTGAGGCCGTGTAAGTATTCCATTCCCTAACAAACTCTCATTCGGTAGGGAATCAAATACTTCAACTGTGGTTGCAAAATGAACCTTTTCCAACTTTATCCTTCCTTCTACGTACGTTTATTAGTTGGCATTTGACTCTAAAGAGGAACTTTCCCTTCCCCACATTTATTTGTTTTTTAGTATCAATACGGACTCTGCAGTCTCTTAATTTTTGGTATTTTATAATTCATTATTGTTATGCATCTTGATGCTCACATTGTTTCAAACTAGTTCCTGTGTCTTTTCGACATGCTCCCCTCATCCACATTTCTTGGTACAAGATGTTCTGGGAGCCCTCAGATCCTTTAAGTGGGTAAGAAAAATTAAGGCCAAGATACAAGATGCACTCGTTACCTCTAGGGATGTTACTACTCCGAGGCCCTTTCAGCAGACACAGCTAGGAAATCAATGTGTGTGTATGTTTACAATGAAACTTCTAGTTCCAGTCCAACACCACTGGTTTCTCCCTTGCTGTCCCCATCCCATATTTATATCTTTCTTCTTTCACAGTGAGAACCCTAGCTCCTAACTGTATTGACATAGTTACTCATTTGCTCAATCCTAAAATTCTCATGAAATAATTTCAGAATTTTTAAAGCAATGTTATCTTTTGATTTTCATTTTAAACGGCTGACCCTGACTCTTCTCTGGGGAAACACCTAATGGCTGTTGACTCCAGTGCTGCCTTCAGGAGGGGTAGGGCCCAGGGGACCTGGAATGGGAGGCCACAGCGGCTTCCATGGACAACTTGGCAATGGCATGAGGCTGAGGTTGGGGTGGGGACAAAGCCATAGAGCTAGTAGTGGCAATGTACATAGAGACAAGGAGTGGATCCCCTTCATCAGCTGGGCCACCTGGTCAAGGACATGAAGGTCAAGTCCCTGCAGGAGATTTATCTCTTCTCCCTGACCATCTAGGAATCTGAGATTATTGACCTTTTCCTGGGGGCAAAACCCCCCCAAGGATGGGGTTTTAAAGATTTTGCCAGTGCAAAAGCAGACATGTGCCAGTTCAAGGCATTTGTCACCACTGGAGACATGTCAGTCAGGCTCTGTGCTGGTGGCCTCATCCCTGACCCCGGGGGCACTGGTGTCATTTTAGCCCCTGTGCCCAAGAAGTTACTGAAATGGCTCATATTGATGCCTACTACAATGGGGCCAGGAGCTGCACCACCACCCTGGGCAGCTTTGCCAAGGCCACTTTTGATACCTCTAAGACATATAGCTATCTCACCCCTGACCCCTGGCAAGGGACCTTGCTCACCAAGTCTCCCTATCAGGAATTCACTGACCAGCTTGTAAAGACCCACTCCAGAGTGTCTGTACAGAGGACCCAAGCTCCTGATGCAGCAGCCACATACTTTTATACAAGAAAAATAAAGTGAATTATGCCTGTTTAAAAAACAAAATAAATAGAAGTTAATACTAGATGTTAGGTAAACAAGCTGGCCATTTGGGGTCAAGCACAGGAGGAAAGACCAGTTAGGAGTCTATTGCAATTGCCCAAGTGACAGAGAAGTGTGAAGAAACAGTCACAGCACTGTTCCTTCACACTCTCCTTCTGTCACCTCTCGGTCCGAGCCTGGTCCAGGTCAAAGACTTTGGCTCCATGAAATGAATATTAATGCAAAAGGCCAGGTGGAAGGTAGAAGGAAAGTCAACATAAACATCTCTGCTATAATGCTATTTATGTGTTTAAAAATGCAGCGTTAGCCTTGGCTGGTGTGGCTCAGTGGGTTGAGTGCCAGCCTACAAACTGAAAAATGTAGTGTTCTACAGAATCACTAAAGTTAACAGAACTTATGCAGCATATAGGACTGGGGCAGATCACTCAAAATCTCTGGAGATTTTGTAACTAGAGCACAAACCAAACAGCAACATCCTGATAAAAACATACTAGTGAGCTAAAGGAGTGTGATAAGGAAGGGGCTTAAGCTGCTGTTTATGGACAAAAAACAAAATGCGCCAGAGCTGGAGAGCACTTCTGCACACATGACCAAACAGAACCAAGAGGATCACCTACTGAAGGAGAACACATGTCATTTATGAAATACTATGATTAGATAGGAATTAGATGCTCACATTCAATCACAATTAAAAAAAAAAAATTGTGACTTAGTCATCACATTTGGTCCCATTTGTCAGATGAGGAAATAGGGGTTCAAAGAGACTGAGTAACTTCCAAAATCAGACAGCCTGGTATTGGTGAAATATAATCCCGTGTCTCTGAGTTCTAGGCCTGAAGTTCACTTTCACAAAGTGTCACAAAAAACCACTGAGCCTATAAGAGAAGCCACGTGAGGTCGCTGGCTTATGTATGAAGACCTAACCCAGACCAGGCGCTACTTTATGTGGAGGAAGACAGATTGTCGAGAGGGAGATGGGACTGCAGGCATGGGATGAAGGCTGGTCCTATGGAAGGAGACAGGCCAGAGAGAACAAACTATGTACATCATTAAAAATATCACAGCAGGACCGTGACATATGAGACCCAGGAAATAGGTCCTTGTGGCAACCCCAGATGAGTCACAATTCCACTAGAGGAAATGTAGCCCTGGTTTTTGCACTGTAAGAGGGTGATGGGGAAAATGGGCACCATCCCAAAATGAACGTGAGAAATTGTCCTAAAAGGGGAGGGGGGTCAGCTTAAGAAATAAGTTAAAGGAATAAATAATTTAATGCCAGAGGGCAATTTAATAAACATGTTAAGTATAAAATGCTTAGAAAAAATTACTGTCCAGCTGGTCTTCACTGACACAGAAGCCTAATCTATGTGAAAAAATATAAAATTCCAGCTAGATATGGGGAAGGAATTGTAGCCTAAAAGGCAAACAATTAGGCAAATCTATAAAAAGAGGTCTGGGATCTTTATGCCTGAATATTGTATTAAAAAGATCCCATTATAACCAGTAGGCATTGGGCTTTCTCTTTCCCCTACTAGCAAGCCTTTTAACCCCTTTGAATCTAATATTCTCATTTGCAAAACCTCACAGAATTCCTATGAGGATTAGAAGAACTGTAGGCCACAGGGTCAGTACACAGGAAGAATTCAATAAGTGGTAGCTATTAGTTTCATTTCTATGTGTCAAGCCCCTGAAAAGCATTGGGGATACAAAGATACAGTGTTCTTTTGTCACATCCCGTACTGTGTACTTACAGCACTTATAATTATTCCAATTTCACCTGCCCTTACTGGTTCACTTACCTTATTTTCTGCAACTCTTAAACATACAGTGGGCCTTGGATAACTGCGATCTTAGATTTAATGGTGTCACAGCCTGAAACTAGACCTGACTTTGTTAAGTCCCTTTGCATCACCTCTCACTCAAAGATGCCTTTTGTGGACAGAAAAGGGGCCACATGCCAACCTCACAAGCTCAGGGGAGGCCTGTGTTGTGGACCTTGCAAACTCAGAGACTGAAGGGAATCATATAAAATGGTTTGATTGTAAAATTCTGAACTAAAATCTAGTCATGGTGGGTAGACATGACATAGGCTGGCATTCCCCCTGACAAAGGTCAATCTTTATCTTAATTGAGCATGTCTACAGTCTTTTTGCATCTAAGATAACCTTTGAAATGTCAATGATTTCCTTCTCCGCATCCCAAAGGCACAGTCTCCCACCGGAGCAGAGCATCACAGAATCCTTCACTGCCATCTTATTCCCCAAATACCATCTCTGTGCTGAAAATATCAACCACTGACTATCCTGTACCCACCAATGTAAAAGAACTATATGTGTGTCTTGCCATTTTACTTTTAATCCCATCTCTGAGATTTCCTTGCTTTGCTTTCTCCCACCTCCCTAATCGACCACCAACGGATTTCATGTAAACCCCTCATATCTCCTCCTTTGATTCTAATATATAAAATAAGCTGTAAACCTGTCATTATTGGGAACATTTTCTCAATCTGTTGGAATTTTGCTTCCCAGCAACGGTCGTCTGTTCGGTTCAAATAAACTCTTATAGGCTATTTCTTAGGCTGGACGTTTTTTCTTAGACACTTTAAACAGCTAGCTTTTGTGCTTCCTGCAACAAAGAAACCTTTTGTGTAGCAGGGGGCCTTGTGCATCTAAATTCAGCACTGAATCAATGATTAGTGACTCCGATAAAATGAAAAGAGCCTAAAATGACTGTTACTATTATTTAGACTAGTCATGCAAATACAAAGACATTCTAAATAGACCGTCAAGGTTTCACGTGACAGACACAAAACCTCAGAAAAGAAAGAGGCAGCCAAGTTCCTCAGAGCTGGGTGCTTAATGTCACAGGGCCTCTGTGCCAGCAGCGTACCCAAGGACCTAAGAACCCCTGCCCTCTCCAAGGACTCTATTTTTCTGTTTCTATTATGGTGCAACAAAGCGCAGATGTCCTCCCCAGTGCACTCGGAACTCAATGGCCTTGAAGCCAACCCTGACAGCACTCACTGAGCACCTCCTATGTACATGATACCACATGGGAAAGAGGGGATTCATAGGGAAAGAAAGCAATGACCCTGTCCTTCAAGAGCTTACAGTCCAGTGGAGGCTAAGAAATGAACCTCTGATGTTAATGGACAAAAAAGTTACCTAGGGGTAAGGCTGAGCCATGGTGGATGCTCCTATTCGGAGAGAGGACAGAACCTCGGATAGGGAAACAGAACAAATAAAGGCTTAGAGTCCTTGGAGTCCCCAGCTCATCTTGAAGGGGAGCAGAATAGGGGAGCACTTTGTGCCTGGAACAGAGGCCAGCCGGGGATCAGATAAAGGCTATCCTGGGTGACATGCTGGAAGTCCAGCCTGGATTCTATGATAATGGCAAGGGGGCTGTGGGTGGGGGAGACAGGACTGTGTTTTAATGTCCCCAGGTCTGTAATTCATGCACCCCTGGTCCTAATGACCTACTGAGACTGCAGTGCTGAACTGGGACAGGGCTGGCTGTGACTCTAACGGAGCAGGTACCCTCTCTAGGCTGGGTGTGCAACAGGCACAGCACAGAGGACTTTCAGGGCAGCAAAGATACTCTGTATGGTACCATCATGATGCAGACATGTCATTATGCATTTGTCTAAACCTGCAGACTGTACAACTCTGGAGGGGGATGTTGGCAGAAAAGGCTATGCATGGGTGGGGCAGTGAGTGTGAGATAAATCTATGTATCATCTCCTCAGTTGTGCTGTGAACCAAAAACTACTCTAAAGAAAGTAAAGTCTTAATACACACACAAACACACCACACACACACACCCAACACATACACCCAATAGCTGTTAAGATTGGTCCTAAGGATAGCAGCGGAAGGAGGGCATTAGGAACAACTGCCTAAGTGCAGAGGTGAGAGGCAACATTTCCCTCAGGACATCAACCCCTAACCTCCAGGGCCTGCGTCAGGCCCCCCAGAGCTTGGTGTCTCACAGCCCCTCAATAGTCAGGGCTTCCTGCTCTGCCAGGTGATGAGAACCAACAGCTAGGCCAACTGAAGACCAGGCTTCCTCACTGGACATGGCTCATGATTGCCAGGCACGGCCCTCTTCCTTGCCATCCCCTGTGCTAGGCCAGCCCTCAAGGGTGACATGATGTCCTGGAATAGAGCTGCTGAATGTGACCAGCTCAGGTCCTTCCCAAACCAGCTCCTGCATCCTGGCACAAATGGGAGGCACCAGGTGTCCCCACGGAGCTCCCAGCAACAGCTCTTGATAGACTTTTATTAAATACTCGCCCCACACAAAGTACCAGGGTGAAGTCCCAGATATGCATGACAGTCCTGTCTTCAAAGTGTGGAGAGTTAGTAAGCCTGAAATCAACTGCAACAGCCCCTACCTGGTCTCTCCACATTTCCAGTCCATTCTTACAAAGAAGCTCGGTGAGGTTTTAAAATGTATATCTGAGCCCTGGAGGGTGAGGCTCAGTGGATTCAGCATCAGCCTGCGGAATAAAGGGTCTCTAGTTGGATTCCCAGTCAGGGCACCTACCTGGGTTGTGGGCCAGGTCCCCAGTTGGGGACATAGGAGAGGCCACCACACATTGATGTTTCTCTCCTTCTCTTTCTCCCTCCCTTCCCCTCTCTCTAAAAATAAACAAACAAATCTTTAAAATGGATATCTGATAATGCCACTTCTAGCAAAAAGCCCTCTGACTGCTCTGGGTAAATTCTAAAATCCAGTTCCTACAGGGCCCACCCGCTGCCCATCTCTGATCTCTTTATACCACTCACTCTTTCCCCTGCTCAACAGGTCCCAGTACCATTGATCCTTTTCTGTTTCTCCAGAAAGCCATATCCAAGGCTTCACAAATGCTGATGGATAACTCGGCCTAAGGGCTGCTTCCTCAGAAAGTCAGTCCCTCAGGCTGGGCAAGCACCCTTGCTCCAAAGCACTTACTGCAGCCAGAACTCTGTATCTGTGGGAAGCCATCTCCCCGCCAGGCTGCCAAGCTCCCAGCACCGTGTCTGCTGTCTTTACCGCCAGGCCCAGTGCACAGCACAGCGCTCTGGTGTCAAATGAACGGAGTATGATTGAATGGAGACAAAAGGTAAAGAGTAATTACTGTAAGGTGGGGCATGAACCAGGCGGCCACAACCCAGCCAGGTACTGGCGTGCATTAAGTAACTAATTTTATTTATTTATTTGTTTTTGAACTTTTATTTTATTGTTGTATTACATTTAGCCCCCCCCCACACACACACACACGCTGCTCTCCCCTGACTCACCCTCCTCATCACCCCCTCCATGGTCAATCCCACACATGTTATCCACGTCCATGGGTCATCCATGTTAGTTCCTTAATTAAGCTGTTCCCCTTCTTTGCCTCTTTCTCCCCCTTCCCCCTCCTCTCATCCCCTCCGCACACAGAAAGTCTGTTCCTTGTTTTCATGTCTCTGGTTCTGTTTTGCTTGTTTGTTTGTTTTGTTTATTAGTCTCCTGTATTGGGTGAGATCATATGGTATTTGTCCCACTGATTGGCTTATTTCACTATGCACAATACTCTCCAGTACCATCCATGTTGTCACAAAATTTCCTCAAAAAACTAAAAATGGAACTGCCTTTAAGACCTAGAGATTCCACTGCCAGGATTATAGCCAAAGAACCCTGAAACACCAATTCAGAAGAACCTACGTACCCCTATGTTCATAGCAGCACTATTTACAATAGCCAAGTTCTGGAAACAGCCTGAGTGCTCATCAGTGGGTTCATGGATCAAAAAATTGGTATATTTAGGCCCTGGCTGGTGGCAGAGTGGATAAGGTGCTGGCCTGTGAACCCAAAGGTCACAGGTTCAATTCCCAATCAGGGCACATAACCAGGGTGCAAGCCAGGTCTCCGGTCAGGTCTGTGGCTGGAGGCAGGTGAAAGGCAACCTTACACTGATGTCTCTCTCCCTCTCTGCCTCTCTCCCTTCCCCTCTTTCTAAAAAATAATGAAATAAAATCTTTAAAAAAAAAGGAAGAAGAAGAATGGCAAGACCATCAACCCCTGTACATTCCTCCCTCTCTCGGACACTGGAGAAAGGAAGAGAGGCAAGTCACAGTTCCCATCACCCAGGCGTATCCCAGCCAAGCCTTCAAGCGCCCATCGCCCATCGGAATGACTGCTGAAGGTAAGCGAAAACTGGAGAGAAGCCTGAGGCCTCTGCCACAGCTTTTCGGGCAGCTCTCAACATTGCAAAGCACCTTCAGGTCACAGAAGCTTAATGCACACTGGTTTCAGAGCTAACCAACATGTACTGACTACAAGCCATGGGTCAGGTCTTTCCCGGTGTATTACATTTAGTAGGTATCATCACCTGTTTTGCTAAAGAAAACCTAGTGTGGTTGAGAGGAGAGGTGAAACTCAGCGAGCAAGGGTGGAGCTGAGCAAGAACTACTCTCTATCTGAAAAGTAACCTCTCTACACCAGAGCAACGATGCTTTTTGAAAGCCCTGAGAACCTTTGCATTTAATCATAAAACGTGAAGCAGATGTTAACATTAAAAAAAAAATTTTTTTTTTCGAAGGACAGCTTTACATTTCCTAATAAATGGGATTTGATAGTTTTGTTAGCTGACTAAATTTAAACAGAAAACAAGAGGGCTCAAAGTGAAACAATGTTCTTTAACCTTTTGTTTAAAAAAAGAGATAGAGGTAGTTAAGACATAAATACCCTAGGCCAAAGGGAAGGGTAAGTAGCCTGGAGAAAGTGCGCAGTGCCTGGAATGCTGCCGGGGGTTCCAGCACAGCCAAGAGCCTTTTCTTGTGAAATCCTGAGGCAAATAAAACTACATACTAAAACAGTGAGGTGCCATTTCCATTGGCAGATGGGAAACTGACTGCTGACAGCAGTGTAAATTGGTATTTGGGAGGGCACTGAGAAGCACCTTTTCAATCTGCAATGTGCGCACCTTCTGACCCTCTCACTGTAAACTCCACCCTTAAGGTTGCCCCCACGGCCACCATTCTCAAAAGTGTGGTCTGGAACCTGAGGCTCTTTCAGGAGGTTCATGACCTGAAACCTATGTTCACGGTAACACTAGGTTGTTATTTGCCTCCTTAATCTCATTCTCTTATTAGTGTACACAGTAGAGTTTCCAGAGGCTTCCGACATGGGTTAGTGCCACACAATGAATGAGAAGCAAATAGGAGAATGCGGTGGTCTTCTAGTAAACTAGACATTAAGGAGATTTGTAAAATTGGAAAACAACGCCACTCTTCTTACTACATCTTATTTTTGAAGTTACTTTTTTAATAAAAAATATATGTGTTAACACGTAATGGGCTTATTTCAAATTAATGAAAAAATTAGAACATTTCTCCATTTTAATTTCCAATGTGATAAATACTTATGGATACAGTCCACAAATAAAAGCTCTTTGGAATCTTCGATACGATGATGTAAGCATATAAAGTGATCCTGACGCCAAAAAGTTTAAGACCTACTACATTTTGAATGAGGAAGCATGTCCAAGGATGTTTATTGGAACAGTGTGTATTAAGAAAAAGTGGAATGAATGTACATGCCCCTTAACAGAATGGTAAAATTTTCCATAGTCACATATGAAACATTATGCTACATCTAACAAAATGAGGCAAATTTGCACACATTGACATGAAAATACCTCCAGGACATATCGCAGATAAATGAACAAATTGCACATTTTTCATACAGGCATAATACTTATTAAAATTTAATAACGGTAAAATACTAATAAAATCTATTTTTTCCTTAGGAGCACAGAGCACCCTACATAAAAAGAAGCACACCAAAACAGTAGTTACCTCTGGGGAAGAGACCAAGGTTGGAGTGTATCAAAAAAAAAAAAAAAAAGCAGGGCTTTCATTTCTTCTTACTGTCTGAACTTGACCACAAAGACACAAACATGCAGACATTTGGCAAATGCAATATCTGGAAACTCTCTCTGCTGCTGTCAGGAGCCCCAGGGCACGCAGCTGTGCCTGACTCCACCCACCAGCACCCAACACTCCCAAACTGCCTCCCGTCTCTTCTCTGTCCAAACTCTCACAGCCTCAGTTAGGATGCAATCAATATGCAGAGGAAGGGTGGTGTTGGCATGGTTTTTTAAAAAGGATGTCACTCATCCAAACCTAGTTTCTGCAAGGGTTCTGAGACACACGGGTGTGTTCACTTTTTGCTGGGGATGGGACATTCATCTCTCTCAAAATAACAGATTCTTTTCCAAAGCCTCATTTTCTCCCTTTGTTCTTGAGGTGATGGGGTAGGGTGACAAAAAGGGGAGTAGCAAATAACTAAATATGGATCTTATAATTCACTGGGTCTTTAAAAGTCAGGAAACAATATACACAGAGAGAGAACAAATGTTGTTTGGGTAAGTTCTAGTGTATTTTCAAAATTTATCTTATCATGACTGAATGTTTGCTTATTATTTGTCAATTCATATTCTTTGCTCTATTAAACACATCTATAGATAATATAACAACACTTGGAGTCCAAAATGCTAACACTCTACTGTCACCCCTGATAATTCTTTTTATTTACACCCTCTATTGAATGTCTACTATCTGTCAAGTTTTCTGCTGGAAGCTATGGACAGAACAGTCATCCCAACAGAGGACAGATAAGTCCCTGTCCCCAGTGAAAGCACAGTCTGGTGGGGAGACAGAATTCAACAAATAACACAAATAATTACCTAACTGCAACTTGCAGTGTTAGGAAGGAAAGTTACAGTGTGCCCTGGAAGCACAGCAGGAAATCCACAGAAAGTTGCAATTTTAAACCTGAGGAACTGCTTTAACAACCAGGAGCACATCAAAATGCCTCCTCCAATCTTCTGATAGAGTCCACAGCTAGAGTACGTAAGAGGTGAAGGGAATACAAGGCATCAACCTTTCCTACTTACTTGAAATAAGAACTCAGGCATGTAAGCTATCCTGGAAAATGATTTCATCCATCTGGGAAATAACACTGCTCACTTCTCTCTTTTCAATGTTGGAAGGAAGGGATATTGACAAAGATTTATGCACACACAAGCTTCATATATGAATGCTTAATATAAATTTTGAAGGAACCTGAATGTACATCACTAGAGGAGTGTTTAGATAAGTTATGATAAAAACACACTAGGCTATGGAATATGCTGTCTGCTTATTAAAAAACAGTGACCTGGCCAGGTGGCTCAGTTGGTTGCAGCATCATCCCAGACACCAGAAGGTTACAGATTTGATTTCCCATCAGGGCACACACCTGGGTTGTGGTTTCAATCCCTGGTCAGGGAGCATTTGGGAGGCAACCAAGCCATGTTTTTCTCTCACACTAATGTCTCTCTCTCTCAAATCAATAAATATATCCTCAGGTGAGGATTAAAGAAATAGTGAGGTGACATATACGTACACATACAGAATGCTGTCTAAAACATATTGAGTGAGAAAAGGCAAGCCACTGTGGTATAACCCAATTTGTTTTTAAAAATGTGCTCACGTGTTATATTAATGCAGCGAAGGGGACTTAATGACTGTACAAGTATCCACACAGGGGTTACCTCCGGCACCTGATGAAGGAGCTTTGTAACTCTTTTAACGTGGGAATATATTTAGTACATTTTGTACATTATATTTAGGTACTATTTATACAATAAAAAACATTAACAAAGAAAAACCCATGCACAGTGCTGGCCTCTCTGGACAGCAGGTATCCTTCTGGAAGGGGCCAAGGGCTCTCTGGGCCCTTTGGTTTTAAGTATGAATTGCGGGTGTGCTGTTACAGGGTCTACCTCCAGAGCCTCTAAATATTAGCCTACTCTTATAGACACCCTAAAAAGAATCAACCAACTTTGCCATCTAGTACCTGATGAAAAGAAGCCTAACCCTACTCCCCTAGATGTGCCGAAATTCAGCCAAGACAGAACAGATGACATAAGCCACCCAGCTGCTCACTCAGATGCAGAAAACACTGAGAAACTATAAGCAAAAGGTATCAGAAGCAGCTGCAGTTATATCTGTTCTTTGGCTCTGTGGGGCTGGGCCAGTGCCTGCCCCTAACAATGACAGCAGAGCACAGCTAACCCAAAGGAACAGATCCTTCTGTTCAGAACTGTGGCTGCCCACTGGGAGGGCAGCAGGACAGGAAAGCTCCCTGGAGACCAGACTCCCTTTGCTAGGGGCACACTGGCTGCCTCCACTGCTCATCTGGTCCAGCTGGCCAGGCTCAGAGCAAGAGACGTCCTGGCAGGAGAGGGCTCTCCTTTCCTAGGGGCTCTTAACCCATTAGGTTAGGGCATCAGAGAATCAAAGCAGCCCCCAAGCAGGCCCTGCATAACCCTAAGACTTGTCAAAAGCACCCAAGAACATGCACCCCATTCAAAGTCTGGTCTACTGAAAGGTAGCAGCACACCTAGGGAATAGGTTTCTTCAATAGTTCAGAAAAATTCTGCTAGAATTTCAGAGCTTGAAGGCCACATAGTCCAATTATGCTTGAGGTGTCACCCAGCTATTTCCTAAATCTCTCTCCTCCTCCTTCCCTGGGTGAAATGGGCTGCACCTCTAGAGACATCTGGGGATAGTTGTGTTAGAAATGAGGGTTTTTCTGGGACAGAGAACTGTCTCCCTGCAGCTCCTACACCAGGACCATGTGGCTGCTGTGGGAGACAAGGAATAGAATCTCTGTGGAGTGGACTCCACCAGCGGCCACCACACTGGCACCCAGCACAGCCTGAAGCACAGGCCACTGCTCTGCCATTGGTCTCCATGGGTATGTTCTGTCCCTCTTTTCGGAAAGGAACCCAGTGCATTGAACTAGTGAGAAAATGGGCCAAAGGCTAAGGAGAAGCCTTTAATATGACACCCAGACTGTTCTGGCATGAGGACATTCTCTTTCCAACCTTCAACAGCCCCTTCCCTGCGCTGACCAGCTTCTAGAGACCAACAGAAGATAAATGAAGGATCCTGTAGGTGAGGCAGCCACAGAGACAGGTTATAATGCAATGAGCAAAGTATAACAATGAAAGACAGGCACCAGAGAGGCAGGCAGGACTTCTCATGAGTGGTAGGCTGAGCCATGTTTAAAGCCTGCAGGCCTATTTCACACTCCTGGAGCCAGGGCTCATTCAGCAAATCAGTGGGCAAGAGTGCCCACTCCATTTCAATTACTCCTTTCTCATTGTTGTTGTTCTCCTTCATTGCTTTGTTTTTGCACAAAAGCTGAATTTGCACAAAACAAAATGTTACATGACATGACCCCACTGTACTGACTCCAGGTATTAACATAGGTACCGCCCTGCTCCTCTCCAGAGCCTTTCATCTGGTTTTATCTGATGTGTTTTTAACCTGATACGTATTCCCTGGTCGTGATGGCTCCATTCCATACGTCTGTCCTCCCCTTGGAGGTCCTGAAGCTTTTGAGAAGATATGGGACTCTGCTTGACAGCTCTTCAGCTAAGTCCCGGCCAACCTTCACCTGCCTGGTGCTCAGAGCACTACACTGCCTTGTCACTGAATCACACACAACTAAATGAGGTCACCCGTCAGGATGTCTGTTCAACAGACCAAGTGTGTGGTAAATTCCCACAGGGTACGGAGAGGACCATGACTCAAAATCCTCTCATGCCCCCCTCAATATCCAGCATTGCTATGCACACAGCATGAGGTCATGCCTCTGCTGCATAAACCCATTCCCAATGCCAACTAAATGCCTCTCAGGCAACCCATCAACTTGGGTGTGTTTACAGCATTGCTGGTAAAGGCATCTGGGGTGTCCCTCTAATATGTGGCCAGAGCTGCTGGACCATGGTAACCAACTCCTCCCGCCTGGCCTCAGGTTTCCCATCCAGGGCAGGGACTATGCCTCATTTATACCTGGGTCCTCGGTGCCTAGCACTGGGTCCAGCCCATGGCTGGTATACTCAAGAAACAGTTGCTGAAGGGATAGACTATCTCTAGGACCCATGCTACTTAATGGTTTTCCTTTCTACTCAAAGCCTTAACACCTGGCCATCTGGGAGGCAGAAGGAAACCCCAGTGCTATGTCTACCCAGAGACAAGAACTGGATACTTATTTTCCAACAATGACAGCAACTTCCTGAGCGGTTGAACAACTTAGTGACATAGATCACAAAATTAAACCCATCATAGCCCTTTTCTAACCAACTCTTCCCTCAATTCACTATTTCCGTCAACAACAGCACCATTCTCCACTCACCCAGGCCTGCAGCCTTTCCAAAACCCTGATAAAGTCTCCCACCCTCACGGCCTGTTAAAAGGGAGTACCCAAGTACTGCTTGTTGTTCCTCAAATCCCTCAGAAATCACCCTTGCCCATCATTTCCCTTCCAGGTCTTGGTCTCCACACATGCACAAGACATGTTAGCTGAGCCCCATCTTTCAGCATCCAGCCTCCGTAACCCCACTCTCCCCTCCTTCACAGACCCTGCATGCTCCCATTGGACTATTGTTTATTAAGTGCTGTTTTCAACGGGTCCATCCTTTGCTCAAATAAGAATTTCACATTTTTAAACCACCGAGTCTGCACTCTTCTGTTCCACATAGACTCGCCTATCTCAGGACCCCTGACTAATCCTCCTGCCTCTGCTAGGACTGTCACTGTGTCTCCCCTTCCAGAAACATGTAACATTTTCTGCCACCTCAAAATCTTGGCAATGGTCTCACCTCTGCTTATCCCAAATCCCACCCACACTCCAAGGCTTGAGGCCAGCCCAAGAGCGATCGCAGAGGTCCAGCTCCACAGGCTCCCACAGAATTGTCTCCACCTGTCTCTCATAGACTGACTTCCTGTTGATTCATAAACATTCTCTCTTGTGCTGACAGTCAGAAGAGCAGAGGAATAACACTATACAGTTTTTAGCCACGTGATCCTGCCCAAACCACCACTTTCATATCTCCCTCATTCAGAATCCTGCGGCGCTGAAGTTTCAGTGAATATCAATTAAAATAAGGTAACAAAGGGAGAACATACTTTTCATGGAGCACCTGTCTCCATATCCAATGTTTGGCCACCCAGGAACTTCTCTGGTACAAAATGTGAGATGACAGCACAAATGTGTGTAGAGGAAGAGCGGTGAGACAACTGTTGTGGGCAAATCCGGGGGCCGGTCATAAATGTGGAACATGAACCGTAAGCCAAAGTCGGCATCGGTGGGGCGCAGGAAACAGAACCGAGGAGTAGGGATGAGCAGAGTCTACTGCATTACAAATGAAGCACGTGGGCAGAGTACAACTGGGGCTACCTTTCTTCCCAACGTTCATGCCCATTTCAGCCATGAGCACTGCCGGGGACACAAAGTAAAACCGCTTCTCCTGCGACCCGAGCAGCGCCCCGAATGCCTCCCGGGCCCCGCCAGCCTACCCGGTGCGGCCCGCCACGCCCCTGCCGCCGCTGGCCTTACCCATGGAGATTTCCTGCGCGTAGGCCAGCGAGATGAGCAGCAAGGGCATCCCCACCGCGATGTACGTGACCATCTTATCCACGGCCAGCTCCAGCCGCAGCCCCTTAAACTTGGGCTCCGAGGGCTCCTTCAGCAAGAAGTCCGAGAACACGTACTCCGTGGCCAGGTGGGCGATGGCCATGGCTGCAGCGCGCCGAGCTCGGCCCGTCCGCCTCCGGAGGGAAGGCCCAGGAACTGCTGGTGTTCGGAGGGCTGCGCGACGCCTTCAGCCCGTCACTGGCCAGGCCTGTGCTTTCGCTTTCCCTTTGCCTGCTCCCCCAGTCGCTCCCACATCCCACCAGCCTTTGTTCCTGGGTGCGCCGGTCCACGAGCGAATTCGCCGCGCAGCTGCTGCCTCCGCCCGGCGCGTGGGCTCGCGCGCTCGCGCGCTCCCTCCTTCGCCGCCGCCCGCGCAGCTCGCGCCTGTGCGCTCGGCCTGCGCAGGTGCCGGCAAAGCGCGCGCCCCCGGCCCGGAGCCTCTCCCGTGCCCAAGGCCAGAGAATCAACTTGGCAACAAAGCGCTTCCCCTTCGCCTGGCTCCTCCGTTCTGCCGGGGGTCTGGGGTTGCTTCAAGGCCAACCCACGCTTTTAGCCCACTGGCCGGGCTTTTCCGGAACCAGAAGGGAGACCTAGGACCCAGGAGTCTGGAGTTCCCGGAAACCACGGTGGCGCGGAGCAAAAGGCGAAGCAGCATCTCGCGTCACTAGCATCTTAATCCCCAAAAGGACCTTCCCATCCAGAGAAGGGTCTCGGTCTGATCATTTTTACGTCCCTCCTGTGCTTATTCTCCCACCTGCTGTCAGCAGGGGCTTTTGAAAACATTTCTGAAAGCAACCCCTTACCAGGTGGCCCCCTTTTACGCCCCACAATCAACATTTCCGCACGATGAATCAGGTTAAAAGGAGCTGCAAATGCTTCAAAGAGCAACGGGTACCATAAAAGGCAATCGCGGGGTGTAGACTGAGCGTGTGTGGGTGGAAAGAGGGCGCTCTGGGAGACAGTGGTTTGGGGGACGGGGTGTGAAGGGTGTGAAGGTCAGTCAGCGGTGGTGAGCCCTGAGTGTAGTAACCAGGTCGCAAGCTTCAATGATCACTATTCGGTCCGAGCTTCTCTTGCGTTATCTGTAGGAGCCTTGCCCGGAGCCAGCAGAGAAGGGAGTGACCAAGATGAGTGAGTGTTGGGAGAGAGCAGCTTCTGAACCACTTACAGAAAGTTGCTGAAAAATTGATAGATAATGTAATCAGCAACATTTGGAGCAGACAGGACCTTTAAACATGAAATCTCCTGGAAGCTGGGCGGGGCTGCCTTCTTTCTTTGTACAAGGATGTGCCTGTGTTGGCCAGCAGGGAGGAGGGGTCCATGCACCCAAGAGTTTTCTATATGCCCTCAATTCCCACATGTCCATCTCCACCCTAGCCTGCCCTCTTGAGCACTCATCCAATGGCCAACACAGTCTCCACATTGGATGGCTTACTGGATTTCAAACTCGTAAGGACCAAACTACAACTCTCATCTTCCTCTGAACCTGAACTCTACCCTTCTGCATCTTGCTAAATGAACCACCATCCACCTGTCTGCCCAGCACTTCCATCTCTCCCAGCTGCTGTAACCAATTTCCAAATTATCTTGCTTCTCTCCTAAATATAGAAAACCTGTCAGTTCTCCTTTCCCTGCACGTCTAACACCCCAGTTCAGGCCACCAGCCTCTCTCCTGGCTGCATACGGGAATATATTCATTCCCTAGATTTGCAGCCAGTCTCTCCCAAAGGGCTATAGGGAGCTTTTATTTTTTAAATTTTTAAAAAATATTTTATTTTTAGAAAGGAAGGGCTGGAGAAAAAGAGGAACATCAATATGTGGTTGCCATTCACGAATCCCCATCGGGGGGACCTGGTCCACCACCCAGGCATGTGGGCTGACTGGGAATCAAATCAGCAACCCTTTGAATCACTGGCCGGCATCTATTCCCTGAGCCACACCAGACAGGACTAAAGGGAACTTTTGAAAACTCCAATCTGATCATGTCACCACCCTCTTCTTAAAGTGTATATACATTACTTTTAGGATAAAATCCAAACTTCTAGGCATGGCCACTGTCCGTCTCACCAGCTTCACTATTTTCCATACAGTTCTTCGAGTTTAGCAGATTCCTTACCTCTTCCAAGTCCTCCCTTGCCCAAAATGCTCCCATAGTAGCTTTTTCACCTGGTCAGTTTTTATTCACCCTGCTGATACCAGATGCATATTACTTCCCCAGAAAAGTCTTCTCTTGGTTCAATAAGCTAGATGAAGTCACTGTATTATATATTCTTGCAGCACTGGGACTTCTGGTTGTGGGCCTTGGGAAAGTTACCTGACCCTCCTGCACCTCAGTTTTCTCATCTATAAAGTGGTTATACCTCCTATGATGATGATAAGGATCAAATGACATAACCTACATAAGGTGCCTGGGACAGCTGATGAGTGCTATTAAAGTGTTATTTTTTACTGTTGCCCTATATTTTTTTCTTCTTAATGATAATCACAACTATAATTCAACAACTGTTTGCTTACCTATTCATTTCTTTAATGTTTGTCTTCACATTTTTATGGTAAGCTTCATGAGGGCAGGTCCATGCCCAGGTCTACCACTCTTATCTCTAACACTTAGCACAAGTGCCGTGCACATAGTAGGTCTTTTAATAAATATTTGTTAAGTATCTGAAAGAATCTGTTAATGTTTCATCTTGAAAACATTGTTCAAAAACAAGTAACCCAACTTACATTCATTTATTCACACATTCAAGGCATATATTGGAGGCCAGAGATGGGCCAGCTAGGATTTGATGGATAAAGGGAAGCAAAGGTGAGGTGGAAACATTCAATTTCCTCAAAGATCTCACAGCTTAGTACGAAAAATAAGGCATGTGCACAATTAACTATAATACAAGTTGGAACGGGTGAGTATGTGAAAGGCAGGTGTGCCGAGGCACATGCATAAAAGAGTGGGGCTTAGAGGGATCTTCTGTTTGTGGCAGGCAAAGCTGGGACAGGAGCTTTCTAGGAATGAACGAACGCATGGGTGGTGGCAGGGATGCTTCTCTCCCTGTCAGAATCTCTTCCTCTGGCAGCTCAAATGTCCCCTTCCTTCCACCCCACTCCCACCATTGTGACAAATCTCTCCCTTTCTAGCACTTTCTTCTTCTGGTCCAGCATTTAACTTATTTTGCCTTGCGTGATGATTGATTGCATCTCTGCTTTCTTATACAAATCAAGTTCCTCTGAGGAACTGGACAGAATCTGCCATTTTGTAGATTGCCTTCAGCCTTGGCAGAGTTTTTTACATTTAGCAAAATGTTAGTCCACATTTGTTGAATTTACAATAGAGGCACGAAAGAGAATTTACTAAGAAATGAGAATTGAGGGAGTCAAAGATGAAAAGGGTGGGACCAGGGAAGGTAGTCTGGCCTTTTTTTCAACAAGTATTAGGGTGTGTTTGGAGGGAAGTAATGTAAATGGAACTGCACTTTTAAAAGGTGAACCTGCCCTGGCTGGTGGCACAGTGGATAAGGCGCTGGCCTGCAAACCCAAAGATCGCTAACCCAAAGTGCAACATAACCAGGTTGCAAGCCAGGTCTCCAGCCAGGTCTGTGGCTGGAGGTGAGTGAAAGGCAGCCATACATTGATGTCTCTCTCCCTCTCTGCCTCTCTCCCTACACCTCTCTCTAAAAATAATAAAATATTTTAAAAAAATGGTGAAACTGCCAGCCACACGTAGAGTGAATTGCAAAGTGCAGAGTGGAGGTGGAAAAGCCAGGTAAGAGGCTGCTGAGATTGTGCACGTGAGAAACAATGAGAGCCCATGCTGGGGCCTTGCCTTTGAAGACAGAGATGAATGGCACAAAAACAAGAGATAGTTATGCGAGCCATTTTCCCTTCTGTAAAAATCAGATCAAACAGTCTGACCTGTGCCATGGTTCTTTGGGAGGAAAAAAAAGAAACAGCTTCAATTTTTAGATTTGTCACTTGCTTACTGTGTGAACAAGAATGTGCCACTAGAAACCTCTAAGCCTCAAGTTCCTCATTTATCAAATAATGATAATACTGCCTACCTCACTTGGTTGTTCTGAGGATTACATGTGATAACATATGGAATAGTGCCTGCCACATAATGAGCACTTAGCATTTGGAAGCTGCCATTACCCACCTCAGGGGTTTAAGGTGTCACACAAGAGTGTATGTGACATTGCTTTCTCTTTTAAAAAGTAGACTTTAATTTTTAGAACCATTTTTAGATTTATAGAAAAATTGAGCAGATGGTACAGAAAGTTCCTATATACTCTAACTCTTGCACTCAGTATCCCCTATTATTACCATTTTAGTATGGTAATTTGTTATAATTAATGACTGAAGTAACCATATAGGATGATCTGAACATAAAAATTCCTGACTAAAAGCAAGTCATGAGCAAAACAGTTCATACCAGTTGAAGAGGCAGACAGCCATGGAACTAACAGACCAATAAAATGGTTATATTGTGCGATAAGTGTCACAGGGGAAAGCAAAGGAGCTAGGCAACAACAGGAAGAGGGACCTGTTGTAGAGAGGATATGCTGGGAAGCTCAGAAATGAACTACAAAAGGTAGGAAAGGGTATGAGGGTGCTGGAGAGAAAGAGCACTCCTGGCATAGAAAGCAGAACCTGCAAAGGCAAGAAAGAACAAGCAGGGCACAGGAACTGACAAAAGCTGGAGCAAAGTTGGAGAAGTGAGCTTGGACCAAATTGAAGGCTAAGGCATTCAAATATTATTAAAAGTAAAGTGGAGATTTTAATAAGAACAAAGCCAGGATCCAAAACAGAATTATTAACTCTGAAGCCCATGATTTTCCTGTAGTGTTGAAGGTTTCCACCCCTGAGGAAAATTCATAATTCTAAAATGAGTTCAAAGGCACCGGCCTGCAAACCCAAAGGTCACAGGTTTGATTCCCCAGCCAGGGCACATAACAAGGTTGCAAGCCAGGTCTCCAGTCAGAGCTGTGGCTGGAGGCAGGTGAAAAGCAACCATATATTGATGTCTCTCTCCCTCTCTGCCTCTCTCTCTTCCCCTCTTTCTAAAAATGATTAAATAAAATCTTTAAAAAAATAAAATAGAATTAAAAAAATTAGCTTTTAAAAAATAAAATAAAATAAAATGCATTCAATGGATGGGGGCTGCCCTGAATGGATAGGAAGGTTGACTAGAAACAGACTGTCTAGATAGTAAAGGAATGACCGGTGAGGGACTATTGACTTAGTGAACAAGATAATTGTGCTAAAAAATAGTTAACCAATATTTACTCATTTTTCTTGTTTTGTTTACTTTAGCATTCTGATTCTCAGTAACTCTGGGTATTTGGGGCTTTAGTAGAAAAGAAAAAAGTACAATGGAAAGACAGCAATGAGTATCCACCAGGACGTGACACGGTCAGATCTGGAGGAACACTACTGCAGCTGCATGGAGCGGGTGGCAGGGGCAAGGCTGACAGTGGAGAGGCTGCTTAGGGACCAGCAGTAATCCTGTCAAGTAGTTCATGGTCTGCAGCCATATTTTGAACTTATTAGCATAATATGTCCAGATCCATGATATAACCTATGGAGATAGCTATAACAAATTACCACAAATTTGGTGGCACACAGTTATTCTCTTTGAGTTCTGGAAGTTTGAAATCAGTTTCCCTGGAATAAAATCAAGATGTCAGTGGGCCATACTCCCTTCATAGCTATGGTGAAGAATCTGGTCCCTTTCCTTCTCCAGCTTCAAAGTAGCATTCCTTGGTTTGTGGCCCCTTCCTCTATCACCCAAGACAGCAGCATGGCTTCTTGCTTCTGTCTTCACATTGCCTTTCTCTGCAGCCAAATATCCCTCTGCCTTTCTTTGAGGACACTTACAAGTACACATTTGCCAATTTGGGTAATCCGATATCAACTCCTCATATTAAGATCTTTGACTTAATCATGCCTGCAAAGTCCTTTTTGCCATATAAAGTATTGGATTGACCAAAAAGCTTGTTTAGTTTTTTTCCATAAAATAAAAGACACATTTTTCATTTTCATCGATAACTTTATTGATTTGGATATTTTGAGTATGTCCACTATCTCCCATGTAGTATAATGTTGATTATTCTCAATTAATGTCTCAATTTGATAGCTATTGACTTCAAATGATCTCCCTGACCATGGAACATCATCCAACAAGAAATCTCTAGCATGAAACTTTAAAAACCACTTTTGATACGTTCAGTTAGTCACAGCATACACTGAACAATCTTTTTATGTATGTTTCAATTATTTTTGCCTTTCTGGAAATAATAAAGCATAATATGCCAAAAATGTAGCATATTTTCTTCCATCTTCAATATTAAAATGGCTACACAAAAATTCACCAATTTTGATATGTTTTTTAAACGCATGCTGATATGACAGTTGTCACAATACAATCTAACAAAATTGTTTTGAATGACATTAAAGACAACTCAGCCTGACTGGAACAATTTTACAAAATATCCAATAACACTCACAGGTGCAAGGATTAGGACATAAAATCTTTGGGGGCATTATTCAGCCCACCCCAGAGAGCAAAAGAGAAAAAATGTCCTGGTGTCAGACCCTGAGGCATTACTAACATTCAAGTCAGAAAAAGGAGACGTAACTAGCAGAAGAAACAGAGATGAAATAGTAGTGGAAGGAGATGGAAGGCTGGTAGGGGGTCAGGTTGCAGAGCCAAGAAACTAGAGGATTTTAGAAGGAAAGAGGTCCCATCTATTACTGAATAAGATAAAGATAGTGAAGGAGCCAGTGGGAATGACATGATGGCTATCGGTTTTGACAATAGCAGATTGAGAGGTAGGAGGGGACAGGCACCATGGATTGGAAACCACTGGAATGGGTTGAGGAATGTATGGGGTGAGGTGGTACAGGCAGCAAGCGGACAGTGCTTCAAGCTCTGCTACCCAGAGAACAGAGAAGCTGGGTTGCAGGGGGTTATGGAGTTAAGGACAATGGCTCTTGTTTATTTGCTCACTTTCTATTTTTAATGGTGGGTATTGATGATGACTTCATGCAGGAGGAAAAACTGATAATTGAGGGAATGAAGTCCTTGTGAAAGTGAGAAGGGATGATAAGGTCCAGAACAGTGAGAGATGGGCCCTTGGGCCCTGATAAGAGTAGAAACACTTCTTCTATTGTAATAGGAGGAGAAGATGTGTATAGTGTGGTTGATTTTCTCAAAGGAGCGAGGCTGAGAATGAAGTGTGATATATTTGAGGAAACAGCTTTGGAGAGAGTCATATTATTTGTTGAGGTATATTATTTTGTTTCATTTTCTTTAGCAAGCATAAATAGGATAGTTGATGAATATCCAAAATATATTCTTCCTTTAACCAACTTCCCACCCACCTCAATTTTTAGGATAGGTAATTTTTAGTTAAAAATTAAAGAAAAAAACATGCAAATAGCCATCTTATGTGAAACTTTATTAAAAAGAGAATGGTATAATTAAACTACTTCTAATTCTTTAAAAAATAAACTAAAGGAAAAGGAAAAAACCTTATAACTAAATAATTTGTTGTCTAAGTGAGTTATAAATAAGGCATTTCTCATAATTATTACTGTGAAATTATACAGCCTACACATGGTTGGAGACTGTAGAGCACCTTACTGCAAAATCACATTATCAGTGGTTAACAGGGTGGAATTCAGAATCCTTTGGGGATCCTGCTTAAGAGAACATTCAACCCAACTATGAACAGAAGAACTATTAGCATTCAAATCCTATTTTCTGTAAAACTAGCTTCAATCAAATTACCTGGTTCCCCTCACCAAGATGAAGATAAGAAAGTAGGAAGGTCCCTCCACCAGGGTATTTATAACGTCTGCTCATTCATCTGGACATCCAAATAACCCATGACTAAGGCAGGTGTACTAAGCTTGCTCATCTGGCATCGGCTTTGGCATCATAGGGCAGCTTTCCTTGAGCTAAGGGCAGTTTTTCAGTCTAGTAATAAACAATATTGCTTTTTACTAATCTTACACCGAACATTTAGGCATGAAAAGAGAGGGTATGGATAGCCTGGTAGAGGCTTGAGGTTAGTTGGTCAATATTTTATTTTTGCATTTGAGCCTTTAAAAGTATAATACTTATCTTGAAAGCTGATTTAGTGGTGTAAAAATTGCCACTAGGCTCTTTTTTTTTTTTTTTCTATTCTAGCTTTTCTTTTTCTTTCCTTTTCTCCTCCAACAAAAAACTATGTCTTAGCCCTGGCTGGTAGCACAGTGGATAAGGTGCCGGCCTGTGAACCCAAAGGTCACAGGTTCGATTCCCAGCCAGGGCAACATAACTAGGTTGCAAGCCAGGTCTCCAGTCAGGTCTGTGGCTGGAGGCAGGTGAAAAGCAACCATACATTGATGTCTCTCTCCCTCTCTGCCTCTCTCTCTTCCCCTCTTTCTAAAAAT
>PVIW01000341.1:0-151624 GCA_004026585.1 Noctilio leporinus | reverse complement strand
TAAATAAAATTTAAAAAAAAAAAAAAAAGGCTATGTCTTTAAGAAGCATGGAATCAAGGGTTTTGTGTTTTCCTTCTCCTCCCAACCTTTCAGCTGCATTGCTGAATTCTTCCTGATGTTTTTTACATAATGAAACTGTCTTTATTTCCTATAAGATGGAGAGTTGGAAAGATCCCAGAGGTGAACAAAATAATCAGACTCAAGACTCAAGCCCAGATTTGCCTCCTGCAGTTCCTTTCATCTTAGAAGCTCCCATGAGACTCTCAGGGAGTCTGACTCACAGTGGGAAAACCTAACCTGCTATTTCAGGCTCTGGCCCTACATGTTCTGAAATACAGGAAGGGGTTCTCTAGTTGATTCTTGAAAATACAAGTGTTGCCACAGAAACATATTGTATGAACAAATAACATGAAGTGAGTTATAAATGTTCAAGTATCTCTAAAAGTTGGCAGAAAAACAGCAGCAATATTTTTAAAATGCTTATAACTTTGCCTTTTGTAGCAACTAGTGTGCAAGCTATTTATATTAAAGTGGAAAAGGCCAGAGAGCTTACTCAAGCCTCTAAAATATTTGCTTGGTCAGACTCTATTAGCAGATATTGATGTAGACATTTCCATGAACTTATCAGGAAGTTATTTTCCCTGGAACAGCTAAGGGAAGCATGGTACATAACAGGGCTGAAAAATCAGTGCTATTCCGGTTAGATGCCTGAGGGAGTATAACTCTTTCCAGAAGTTGCCCATCCCATCTAAATACTTAGATAGTTAACTAAGGATACTGTTTAATCTAAGAATTATTAAAAATGGAAAATAAGGATATCTTTCAAGGGATCTCTGCTGTTGAGCAAATTCATTCCAAGAACAGGCTGAGACTGCTCTATCAGTCATACCCACCATCCTTTTTCTGTATTTTATACCCAAGGATTGTTCATAGCCCATCTAAAAATAATTAAGTCAAAGCAAATTGCTTTGGTTGCCCGGGATACGATGCCAGCCCTCCTTGGTGAGCAATGCCCTGTCCAGGAAGCAAGACCAGCTGGTTCACAGAGCATCCGTGGGCAGTGCGCAGGACTGGACGGCCCGGTATGTCACCTGGTTCCTTGCAGAGTACAGTTTGAGAGAGAGAACCACCGTGACAATCAGGAGGAGGAGTCCCGTGATGAAAAGGATGACCAAGGCTGCTTTAGCTCCTCGAGGACCCAGGTTCTTGCCAAAGAAATAAAGTTGCTCCTTGACGGGTTCTTCTGTGAAAAAGAAAAGTGAGGTGCCACTCCCCTGCCTTCCCCTGGAGAGTAAACACTGCAATTTATATGCGGGGTTCAGGGAGGGGTCATTACCATTGGAGGGTGTAGTGGCCGGGTGGGATGCTCCTCCAGATGGAGACTTGGTGGAGTAAGGAATCCTGTTATCTGGACAAAGAAGGCAAGTTAATTATTTTATAAACAATAGAAGTAGATTCTTTTCATGAAATGAGTGGTTTCAAGAATTACTTCATTTCACCAGCAAGGATTTTATCTCATTAGTATACTTAAGTCTTTCTTCAATTCTTGCCCTGTTCCTCTTCATTCTAGTATACATGCTGTTCCTACCCCAATCACCTTTTAAGTGTCTACTCATCTTTTAAGACCCATCTGAAGCATTATGGCCTATGTGGAACCTTGATTCACACTCCCTATCTGTTCCTACTGCTTCCTACTGCTGCCACTGACCCCTGTACTCTGCACTCTATTGTGTCTTGTTTCCTATTCTATTATGGTTCCTATTTACATGTTTGTCTCTCTTGCTTGACTCTGAGCTCCTTGGGGTCTTGTGCTTCCTGTTTTCAGAGTCTGCAGGAAGCCTGGTGCTATATCTCACCTGGCATCCCTGACAGATAGCACTATACCTATGTTCTGAAGAACTGTGTAGGTTGTTTCCATGCCAGCATGGATGTGATCAGATACGTGACAGTGTAACAGCCATGTTCCTGGGTGATCTGCAAACAGTTCAACAGTTTGGAACGTCCCAGGAAAGAGGTCATACACATCTCCTCTATAAGATTTATCTATCTGCAGAAAGAAGGAAATAATAAAGGTAAGAGCATAAATCAATAAAATTGAGAATAGAAATATAATATAAGATAACCCAAAGAAACTAAAAGCTAGTTCTCTGAACAGATCAGTAAAATTGATAAATTTGTGGTAGCTAGCCTCCACAATGGCTCCAAATGATCCCCACCTCCTGCTAGTCATAACCTTTTTAGTCTCTTTCTAAGCTTCATGAGAGTTGGTTTATGACACCAATAGCATATAGCAGAAGTGATGCTATTGTGCTTCCAAGAGTAGGTTATTAAAGACAGTTATGTTTTAAAGGACAGGCTCCTGTCTTATACCCACTCTCTTGCTTTTTTCCCTCTTAAACTGCTCTTTCTGGGGGAAGCCAGCTCCCATGCCATTTCCACATGGTGAGGAACTGAGGCCTCCAGTCAACAAACAGTCTGATGAGTGAGCTTGGAAGTGGACTGTCCAGTCCAAGTTTAACCTGATGACTGCAGGTCCAGCTGATATCTTATCACAGCTTCATGAAAGATGCTAAGTCAGAACCAACTAGCTAAACTATTCCCAGATTCCTGGCCCAGAGAAATTGTTAGATAATAAGTTTTTATTGCTTTATGCTGTGAAGCTTTGGAGTCATTTGTTAGGTAGCAATAGGAAGCTAATACAAACCTCTAGACAAACTAACCAAGGGAAAAAAAGAAGAAGAAAGACACAAATTGCAAATATCAGTTTTGAAAGAGGGGACATCACTGAGACCTTATAGAGATTAATAAAGGATAATAAAGTAATACTATGAACAACTTAATAAATTCTACAGCTTATATGGTATGGACAAATTTCTTTCTTTTTTTTTTCTTAAAGATTTTATTTATTATTTTTAGAGAGAGGGAAAAGAAGGGAGGCAGAGCAGGAGAGAGACCAATGTATGGTTGCTTTTCACCTGCCTCTAGCTACAGACCTTGCTGGAGACCTGGCTTGCAAACTGGTTATGTGCCCTGGCTGGGGAATCAAACTAGTGACCTTTGGGTTCTCGGGGCAGTGCCTTCTCCACTGTGCCACCAGCCAGGGCTGGACAAATTTCTTAAGGTGAGAATTGGTAAGTATCATTATTCATGTTATCTATTAAAAAACTGAAATTATGACAAGACCTTCTATCAAATAAGCTCCAGGTCTAAAGATCTTCATTGTCAAATTTTATCAAACATTTAGAGAAAAAATAATACCAATTCTAAACAAACTTTCAGAAAAAGAAGAGGAGGGAACACTTTAAACTCATTTTATGAGGTAGTCATCACCCTGATATCAAAACCAGACAAATAATTTATAAGAAAAGAAAGCTACTAACAATATTCTTCATGAACATAGATGTAAAACTCCTTAAGCAAACACTAGCAGGTTGAGTCTAGAAATACAGAAAAAGGATACTCCATTATGACAAAGCAAAGTTTATCCTAGGAATGAAAATTGGTTCAACATTTGAAAATCAGTCAATGTAACTTACCAATATAGTAAAAATTCAATAGACTAAAAATGAAAAATATGATCATCTCAATAGATGCAGAGAAAGTATTTGACAGAATTTAACATCAGTTCATGATTAAAAAAAAAAAAAAAAAACTCAGCAGATTAAGAAGGATACACAGCTAACTTTATATTCTGGTGAATGACTAAATGCTTTCCCCCTAATATTAAAACTAAGTCAAAGATGTCCACCCTCACTGTTCATATTCAACATTATAGTAGAGCTTCTAGCCAGTACAATAAGGCAGGAAAAGAAATAAAAGGTATACAGATTGAAAATAAGTTAAGATTGTCTCTAGTCACAGATAACATGATTGTCTATGTAGGAAACCATCCCCCTCCCAAATCTATAAATAGCTAGTAGAACTAGTTTAGAAAAGTTTCAGGATACAAGGTCAATTATACAAAGGTCAATTGTATTTCTACATATTGACAATAAGCAATTAGAAATTAAAATAAAGCAAAACCATTTATACTATCATCGAAATCCAAGCAAAGGTGATAATCTAACAAAATATATGCAAGCTCTGTATGCTGAAAACTACAAAAAAATGATGGAAGAAATCAAACAAAATCTAAATAAATAGAAAAATGCACTATGTTCATGGATTGAAAGACTCAATATTAAGATAGCTATTCTTCCCAAACCAGTGTATAGATTTAATACAATTCTAATAAAAATCCCAGCAGGATATTTAATATAAATCAACAATATTTTTTATAATTTTATTTTCAATTACAGATGGCATTCAATACTACTTTATATTAATTTCAAGCTATTTCTAAAATTTACATGGGAAGGCAAAAAATCTAAAATAGCTAAAATAATCACTACCTGATTTTAAAACTTAATATTGCAAACCAAAGGTCACTGGTTCGATTCCCTAGTCAGGGCACATAACCAGGTTGCAAGCCAGGTCTCTAGCCAGATCCGTAGCTGGAAGCAGGTGAAAGGCAACCATACATTGATGTCTCTCCCTTTCTGCCTCTCTCCCTACACCTCTCACTAAAAATAATAAATAAAAAATTTTTTAAAAGACTTACTGTCACACTAAAGTAATCAAGACAGTGGCATTCAAAAAAGGAACAGACATATAGATCAATGTAACAGAATGCAGAACTCATAACTAGACCCACATATACATGTATGATCAATATGATTTTGACACAGTGGAAGAAAGGGTAGTCTTTGCAATGAATGATGATGAAACAACTAGACAGCTATATGAAAAAATAAACCTTGAACCATATATGATAATTAACTTAAAATGTATTAAAGTCCTAAATATAAAACCTAAAACTATAACACTTCTAGAAAAAAATCCTTTTGACTTTGAGTTGGGCAAAGATTTCTTAGATATGATACAAAAGCATGATCTGTAAAGAAAAAAAATGATAAATTAGACTTCATCAACATTAAGAATCTCTGCTGTATGATAGATAATGTTAAGGAAATGAAAAAATATCACAGAATGGGAACAAATATTTGCCGATCTCACATCTGGTAAAAGATTTGAATCCAGATTGTATAAAACCCTCAAACTCAACAATAATGAAACAAACAAGCTAATTTTTAAAAGGACACATCACCAAAGAAGATTTATAGATGACAGAAGGAAATAAACACATGAAAAGAGGCTCTATACCATTAGCTATTGAGAAAATGCAAATTAACAAGTAGAGATACCACTACACATTTAATGGGATAGCAAATAAAAATGGAAGATACCAAGGTTGATGTGGATGTATAATCAGTGCCATTATCATACATTTCTGGTGGGAATGCAAAATGGTACTGCTTCTGCAGAAAATAGTTTGGCAGTTCCTTATAAAGTTAGGCATACCTAACTTTACCACATGACCTAGCAATCCAACTCCTGGGTCTTTTCTCAAGGAACATAAAAACTCATATATACCCCAAAACATGTACTCAAATGTTTATAATGATTTTATTTGTAATAATCAAAATTTGGAAATAAGCCAACTGTTTCTCAACAGAGAAATGAATAAACTGTAACATATCCACACAAAGGAATACTACTCAACAATCAAACAGAACAAAACTACTCACACACACAAGAGGGATGCAATTCAAATGCCTATACTAAATGAAACAAGTCAAATTCAAAATTCTACAGACTGTATGGTTCAATTTATCTGACTTTTAGAAAAGGCAAAGCTATATAGAGAGAGAAAACAGCCCAGCGTTTGACTTTTCGGTGGTGCAGGAAGTGGTCTATATTTCGATTAGCATTGGTGATACCACTGTGTGTGTGTTTTTAAGACAGAACTGTAAATTATACCTTAACTTAAAAGCTTTATATAAAATAATTTTATATATGTACATAAAATTTTAATATGATGTTTTAAATGTGGGGTTAAAAAGCCAAGTTCTAGACTGACGGTTGCCAGAGGAGAGGGTGTGGAGGAACTGGATGAAAAAGGTGAAAGGATTAAGAACTACAAATTGGTAGTTATAAAATAGTCACAAGGATGTAAAGTACAGCATAGGAAATGTAGTCAATAATATTATAATAGACCCTGGCTGGTAGCACAGTGGATAATGTACCGCCCTGTGAACCCAAAGGTCGCTGGTTCAATTCCCCAGCCAGGACACTTAACTGGGTTGCAGGCCAGGTCTCCAGCAGGCTGGAGGTGGGTGAAAGGCAACCATACATTGATGTTTCTCTCCCTCTCTGCCTCTCTCCCTTCTCCACTCTTAAAAATAATAAATAAAATCTTTAAAATATATATAATAACTTCATACAGTGCCAGGTGAGTACTTGAAATATTGGGGGACCACTTTATTTGTACAATATAATTATCTACTATGCTGTACACCTGAAACTAGTACAAAATAGTATTGAATTAAACTAACTGAAAAATATTTTTTAAAAAGCCAAGTTCTGAAAATGAGCATAGCCATTTAATACATAAACCAATAATCAGTATAGACTAATACTCAGTGCTATAAACTATGTTGAATAAATGTACAGAGAGGAGAGGGTAGTAAATGTTTTACTAAAGTTATTGTTTATTCCTGTGTAACTAGAAAAGGACCAATGCGCGATGTGATTTTTCTTTTCTATTGTAATTCCCTGTGGACTGCACTGAGTACTTGAGGTGACAAACTATTTGAACCTTATTCCTAGAGATCCTGATTCAGCAGGCCTGGGGTAGAACCTGGTCATATGTTTCTTAGACAGCTCCCCACATGATCTTTATAGCTGGCACCAACGTATGGCACAGGTGCTAGAGAAGCAGAAGGCCACACACAGTCCAGGTTAAGAGTCAAGATAAAGTTTCTGGGCCCAAGCCAAAGCTTGAAATAGCCCTTTTACTAGGTAGGGCTATTCTGTTGGCTAATCACATAGAAAAGACATGGGAAAAGAGAGAAAAAAAAGAAGGATGAGGTAAGGGGACAAAATACTATGGGCCCTTTCATATACAATATGGACAGTATAAGCCAGAGTGGGCAGAATTCTTCTCATATAAGTGGTGAGAAAACTCTCATCTGAAACTTGGAGAGTTTTTTTAAAAAATAAGTACAATAAAATATTAAGAAATTTCCTTCAGCAGAAGGATATAATCACATTTTCCATTTTCTAATATTGACCACCAACCCTCACAAGCTTTATGGCCAAATAACCTTCTTATTTCTCAGAGGAAATGCACTGAATTTCTTAGTTGAAAATGTCTCCCTCTAAAGCATTTTCTTCTACTTACTTTGAAAAGAAAGCTCTCAGCATGATAATGGATGGTATGTATATCCACTTCACTTCCTATTCCTAACAAATACCAATTTGTCATTGTATCTTCATTCATGATGAGGCCATGGAGATTCCCAAAAATCTTTCCATTAATAGCTAAGATGGTGAAAAGAAAATAGCTTTTAATTAGCGAGAAGATGGTCATTACTTAATCTAGTTCAAGAAGATCTTTAAGTCACCCATAGTCTCATCTGCTTGATAAAAATGGAACAATCTTATTTGCACTTACCAATGTCCACCCCCCGTTCTAAACTAAAAATTCAGATTACTAAGAAATCCTTAAACAAGTAGAGCTAGAAAAGAGAAATAGTTTATTTTTGAAAGCTAGATCTTGTATAACAGTGTGTGTTGTTTATTTATTTGTTTATTCAGTATATTCTTTTTTATGGAGTAGATTACAGCCTTATTTGTGAGGTAGCCAGATTTATACCATTCTACAGCTGAGTGCACTAAAGCACAGAGAAGCAAGTTTATATATATCATAACTGCATCAATTAGAAACTAATTCTTTAACATGCCACTTTCTGAGAACTACTTTGGGGACGTGTCTCAGCCTGGCTGACGCTCCAGAAAGCTTCACACCAGCAGAGCCCATGAACTCATAGTGGCCAAAGTAAGCTTCAGCTGTGCTGATGTGATGGGGCACTCTCACTTCTTCACTTTCGATTAAGTGTTTATTCTGTGCATCATGACACAACCATGAGTCACAGTCATTACAAATATAGAACATACTAAGAAACTGTTGGGAGAGGGATGCAAAACTGGTAGCAGCTGAATCAGAGATCAGGCTAATTCTTTCACGTTAGCAATTACCTAGCTTTGTGACCTTAGGCAAGGCCTCTCTTCTATTACACTTTTGGTCAAAAGTAGATCTTGGCAAGAGTGCAGATGTGTCCATTAAACACAGTATTCCACTTTAAAAAAAAGCTACTTTAAATTACATAGAATTAAATAACATAGGCACATAAAAAAAGAAATTTGGTGATGGTATTTTCTCAGAAACAATTAAACCAGGCGCTTTAATTTGATCAATCAGAACTTATAATGTATTCCTATAGAAATATACTAATAAGTGACCATTTGTCTTTAAAGAATTACTTCACAGTCTTATAATTTAGGAATCTCAGCATTTAGAGGTAGAGCTCCCAAAACAGCTGGGCCACAGCTTGGCTCTACCTGCATGACAGCTTTAGAGGGCTGGCTTCAGTCCAGGTGCCTCTGAGGACAGGAAGAGCTCAGAGGGACATCCTACAGTTCAAGGAATTTCTATGAGCGTAGCTCAACAAGGTTTTCTTTTTAAATCACTGAAATACCGTGCATTCTGTTGCTTTCCTCAAAATCATCAGTGTGCTTAAAATCTTGTGGATCTTTATTGAGATACTTCTTAATATTATCATCGAGATACCAAGATTCATTCTCATTAAATACCAAAAACAAGAGAACAAATTCATAATCGATATCACTTCTTCTTCCCTTTTCATTCAACACGCCTTCTCTGCATATGATCAGAGGACCCATCAAACCACTGTATGTATCCTGAAAAAGAAGAAAACTGAATTTAGAAGAGACTTGAAAGAATTTAACAACACAGATATAGTGCTTATAAGAAAGTCATTGTAAAAAGACTGAATACAAACTAAGTATTAAGAAGCCCTGAAGAAACACGGTGATCTTTACAAAAATTTAGGAGTATTCCTAAAAAAGTGCTATAGATTAAACTCCGTGACAGCTGAGGCTGTGTCCCTCATTTATTGCTGCATCTCGAGATGGCCTGGTATCTAGTACATAGAAGGTGCTCAGTAAATATTCAGTGAATAAGTGAATGCTTACTTCTAGTTTTCTGTTGGCTCTCAAGTGAGTCTGGATTTGTAGCTATATTACAGATGTTTATATTCCACTTCCTATGGGTAAAAGTGAACTACGTGAGTAGCAAATGATAATGAGGGCATAGATAGCCTCCATTTATATCATATCTGACTTTGGTTTGGACTTTGATTTATGATATATAATTAAAGATTGTTTGTTTCATCATATACATCTCTGACTCAGTCGATAGTGAGTCTTTGCCTTTTTTCTACATAAGGTCAGCCTATTTGTTATTCAAATAGTCTGTAGTTTCAGTTACTACATTTGGCATGTGCTTTCTTTTCCTGAGCCTGTTAGCAGCAGTAATGCTTTTAAAAAGGATAGATTTCCATGTGTCAAAAATCATGATATAAATTATATTAGAATATTTCTTATATTATTATTATTTATATAACATCTTTACTTCAAACTACCTTATACATTCTGAATTTGATCATTGAAACAGTAGGGTTTTATTTGTCCTTCTCCCCGCCTCCCCGTACTTTAGATTTAGAGCCAACGAATTTTTGTTTTCTGCAAAGCACCAGATAGTAAATATTTTTTACATTGTTGGCCATATTGTTTCTTTCACAGCCTCTCAACCATAGAAAATGTAAACAAGTGGACCTGGGGACTCATGGCTTGCATCCCCTCCTGTAAACCATGACATCCCTTCACAGATACCCAGGAGAGCTGTGATGACTTAGTAGCAAAGCCATATTATTATGAGCATTTTGCTTGCTCTCTCCACCTTACCTTCACAAAGTTTACTGTTGAATAGTAAACCCATGGAATACAATTTGGGTCAGATGGCCCTGGACCAGACCTTTTAGGGACATTCCACATGTAAGTTTTTATTTCTCCTGAAACAAACGAGAAGAAGTAGAAAGTGTTACCCCTATTCCAGAAGATTTAGCTGACAAAATACAAATAGATCTTTATATATTTCAGTTAATGTTTATGGCCTCTCATTAGAAATGCTCCTATTAAACTCACATCTTGACCTTCTGCAGTTTCACAGTGGCAGATCCTTCATTTCAGGCTATGGCCTTCCCTCTAGTTTGCCACTTCTATTATCAATCCATGTATATTCAGGAAATGAACACTTGTTTATACCTTACTGCTTTTTCCCCCTCAAATGTATGTCTTTCTCTCCCAAGAGCTATGCTCCAGCTCACTTGAGTTGCCTTGGCTTCCTCTGGAATCACTAGGAAACTTTGTAAACTCTCATGATCAGGCCTCATTTCAAGCCAGTGAAATTATAGTATCTGGAGTCTGGGACTAGGGCATCAGTATATATTTTTAAGCTTCTCAGGTGATTTTTATGTGCAGGCAGATGAGATTTTGTCAGAACCAGAGATAAGCCCTGGATGTGGCTCAGTGAATAGGCACCAGCCTCCAAACCCAAAGGTCGCTGGTTCGATTCCCAGCCAGGGCATAAATCAGGTTGCAAGCCAGGTCTCCAGCCAGATCTGTAGCTGGAGGCAGGTGAAAGGCAACCATACATTGATGTTTCTTTCCCTCTCTGCTTCCTTCCCTTCTCCTCTCTTTAAAAATAATAAATAAAATCGTAAAAAAAAAAAAAAAGAAGAAGAAGAAGAACCAGAGACAATCAGAGATACCTAGGTTCCAAATCTCAACGCCATGACTTCCTATTTACCTAACATTTGACAAGCTACTTAACCTCACGGACCTTTTAGTTTCCTTACTAATAAAGTGAATTAGACTGGTGCAAGGATTAAATGAAATAAAATACCTAGGCCTTGGCCAGGTGCCTAAATTGGTTGGAGCATTGTCCAGCAAAGGTTGTGGGTTTGATTCCAGTCAGGATACATAAAAGAGGCAACTGATCAATGTTTTTTTTTCTCTCTCTCTCTCTCTTTTTCTCTTTCCCTTCATCTCTCTCTAAAATCAATAAACGTATTCTCAGGTGAGGATTAAAACACAAAACCTAGGATAGTGCCTCACATTAAAAGCAGTCAATAATGTTATATACTAATAACAAGTTTATGTACTCCCTATTTCCAGGCATCGTATCTATGCACCATTGGTGGCCAATCCAGGGCCTTGCAGAGGAGTCACAAATATACTCATGAATTAGCAAGATAATCACATCGTAAAAGTGTCAAATAAGAGCCATATCTCCTTTTGAACTGTGTCCCGTCCCCACCCATCAGAACAAACAACCTATAGCCAGCCGAATGTGAGCCACAAAGCAAAGCAAAAGTAATGCTTACGTGCAATTTTGCTGCACGTGGGCTCATACACCAGCAGGTTAGCAATATAACTTTAGGTCTCATTTCCATTAAGTTTCATTGTAGCCTTTATGCCTTGTTAATCACAAGACAAACCACTAATATTTAGCTTTCTAAATACAAATGGCTACAGCAGTGGTATTATTAAAGTTGAACAATCCAGCAGGAAGCAGAGTTCTAAGTAAAAAGAAGATGCTCAGTAAATGTGTTATGAGTCATTTAATTATGAGAGAAAATAAGAAATGTGATAGGGACTGCTTAGTTTGCTTCTGATGACAGTTTGTGCTCCCTATCTCACGCATGCCCAGATTAATTCCTCTTCTCCAGTTTGCCTGGACTTACTGCACATAGTTTCTTGCCTCTACCTCCCAAACCTTTCAGCCTGTCAGGACCTTGTAGGGATTCTCTCCCTCTGACTTCCAGTTAGAGAAATGCCCCTTCCTCACTTTCTAATGATTCTTCTCCACACTCTCACAACCCTCACATCAAGGACTCTTTGAAGGCCAGCCAGCACAGAGAGCTGTGTCCCTTGTACCTCCTCACCATTAGGGCCCAACAGCCTCACAGGTCACCCCAGCTGGTTCGCACCTCTACCAGAGCCTCATCAACGCCTGATTGGCACTTTTCTTCCTTCCTCTGGACAGGTTTTCAAACATCAAAAATGAATAACTGGATTTAATGGCTTTTTGACCTATTTTAACGACTTACCTCTTCATCTAAGCAAGACACATCTATTATAAAAATCTAAAAAGTACAATAAAATGTGAAGAAGTAGAGGAGAGTATCACTCTGCTACTCAAATACCACCATGAAGATATAACCATTACTAACATTTTGGTTTATTTCCTTCAGGTATTTCTTCTATACACAAGCATAAGAAGCACACAATTTTGCTTAACATGATATCACAAGTGTTTCTCATGTCATTCGACCTTTGATTATTGATTGATTGATGTATGTGTGGGGGAGAGAGAGACAGAGACAGTGATAGACGCACACACACACACACACACACACACACAGATACACACATCTGTTGTTCCACTCATTTACACATTCCTTGGTTGATTTTCCTATGTGCCCTAACTGCTGACTGGGAATTAAGCCCTGCAACCTTGGCATATCAGGATACCTTTCTAATCAATTGAACCACCCTGCCAGGGCTCAAATCTTCTTAAATATCGTTTAATGGTTGCACAACAGTCCATTGTAAGGATATTCTAAAACTTACCTTAATATTTTCCTGTAGACAGACATTTAGGATGTTAATGAAAAGTTTCTTGAAGCAGCAAAACACAGGCTTCTATTACTAAGGGTGGAGTAGAGTGGGGTATGGCAGAAGTTGGAATCGTGGCCGATGAAGATTTTCCTTCCCCCACCCCTATCCTTATACAGGTGCCTTGCTAACTTTTTCTAGTGATGCATGAGATTCTTTTGTTAACATTTTATTTATTGTTAGAGGTAGGGGAAATGAGGGAGAAAGAGAGGGAGAGAAATATCAATGTGTGGTTGCCTCTTGCATGCCCCCAACTGAGGCCCTGGCCTGCAACCCAGGCATGTGTCCTAACTGGGAATCAAACCTGCAACCTTCCAGTTCACAGGCCAGCGCTCAGTCCATTGAACCATACCAGCCAGGCAATGAGATTGTTTCCTTCTCTTCTTTTTATACATCTTTAATTTTTTAAACTTCACATGATTGTTATAATACTTAATATTATAATAATTATTAAGTATTATGTTACTATGCATAAGAGACAAAATGCCTGGCTGGTAGCACAGTGGATAAGGTGCCGGCCTGTGAACCCAAAAGTCGCAGGTTCGATTCCCCAGCCAGGGCACATAACAAGGTTGCAAACCAGGTCTCCAGTCAGGTCTGTGGCTGGAGGCAAGTGAAAAGCAACCATACATTGATGTCTCTCTCCCTCTCTGCCTCTCTCCCTTCCCCTCTTTCTAAAAATAAATAAAGTCTTTAAAAAATTAAAAAAAAAAAAAAGAGACAAAATGGAATATAACTCCTATATAATTAATTATACCTGTGGTTGCTGTCAATTTCATAATTCAAGGTCACAGTGGCTCTACACATTCATTACAACCACGCTTCAACTGCACAAATGTTATGAGAAGCTGCTTAAATTGTGAGATCCTCTCCTTTCCGTTCATCTGTCAAAATTCAATTGGAGTTCTACCTCCTTTGTGAAGCTTTACCTAATTACTCCTTTTCCTAATTGCTCCTAACTAATCGATCAGTCTTCATGGACTTTCCTTCTCTGAAATTTTTATAAACATATCCAGACTTATTCTTAAAATTCTTCACCACTTAGAATTTCATTGTGTAAAACCCACACTGCTACTGAAATCATTCATCTTGCTTGTCTTTTTTTCTTCTAAGCTCATTTGAAGTATCTTGAGAGAAATAAATGTGTGATTAAGAGGTCAGGTTCTGAAGTCAGACAAACAGGGGATTCCCTGTTAGTAATGTATGGCTTAGTCAAGTTCTTTACTCCTCGGTGTTTTTGGTCATCCTTTAAATGGACATAATCCAATATTTCATTGAGTATAGGTTGAATATTTTTCACAAATTAACGTAACTGAAGTCAGGATTTTTAAAAAATCAGCAGCATATTAAAGTTTAATTGGCAACATGCTTTTTTTCTTTTTTAGAAACAAAATAATAATGAATATTATAATCAATGGTATCAGATTTAATGAAATACTGTTAGTATCTACCTCACTGGGTCATTGTGCAGATAAATGAGGTTCCGTTTTTTGTTTGCTTGTTTGTTTGTTTTTTAATATGAAGCACAACATGTAGCACAAGATTAATATGTCAGCTATTATTATATTTTAGTACATTTTTAGGTCCCTAATGGACCCTAGGACCTCCATAAACTCTTGATCATTGAATGAATGATGATCTCATATTAGGAATGACTAGGTGATGGCTAGAACACATTAACATTGAGGTGAGCTCTTCAACACCCTTCAAAGATCAGGAAAGAGTTGTTCTGGTGTCCTCCTCAGGACAAAGCAGAACTTTGGTGTAACTTACCTGGCTTTGTCATGGGCGCTTGGAGTTGCTTCCCACTCTCTGTGTCCTCCACACCATGTGCTGAGATGGAGTAGGGCCGATTGGCTTTGTTCTTAAATATGATCAGGATAGAGTCACCTACCTCAGCATGTATCATTGGGCCTAAAGGCAAAACACAGATCTGTGTGCATTATCACTGTTCTTTTCAATGCTAATATCATTTAAATGTAGGCAGTATTCAGCAAAACAAAACAAATGCTAGCTTCTTTACTAATGTATTTCCTTTAGAGGGTCATATATGTAGTATTAAATAGCAAGTACTTTTCATAATTGGATCAGTTTAGGTCCAAATCCTACTTTCTTCATTTATTACAGAGGCCTTGCATTTCAAGGCCTGTCTGAGCCTCAAATTCATCTTGTGTAAAATGGGTTTAATTACACCTTTCTCATAGGATTAAATAAGGTAACGTATATACAGTGCTTATTTCAGTGCATTGAAACACAGCAATAAATGTTTAAATTTCTACTACTTGCTTAGACATGGAAAAACCATATCCATGACATAAAGACCTTTGTTAAGTCTGAAATTTCTCACTATCGGGTAAATGGATGTAATGATAACGATAATAATCCAATGAAACAAAAGGGGTTCAAAGGATAAGCACAGAATTAAAACATTTATATGCTGGTTTCTGATCAATACAGTGATTTCACTCATTTATGTCCAACGCTGTTTCTCAATATTTGGATGCTTGCTGAGATGCCTCGCTTCAGCTCCTCGTATGCGCACATTTCCATTACTGGCAGCCAGCCCATGCATCAGTGGAAATAGTCCCACACCCCACCGGAGAAGCCTGTGCCAGCATGACTGGGATGTACATCACCATGCCAGGTGCCTTGCACCTCTTGGCACCCAGAACGTGGCACATGCCATGTGCCCAACCCACGCACCACACTGATGGGCATTTTACACACAGTGGTCCTCAAGAGGCACCAACTTGAACGGGTTGAAAACAGACTCATTTTGGAAGCACCTCAGACCTGTTCCCTATTTATTCTCATTCTTGGGCACTTACCGCATTGTACAGGCATAGGGAGATAGACTCATGGTAGAGGGTCTTACCACACCCATCCGTTTGTTACTGATTCACTATTCGTATATTCATACCACTTAAATGGCACAGGCCTTGCTGCACTGGTGAGTACCAGTGAATTCTTTCTGACTAATGACTTGGTAGGTCACAGGGAGCAGTAATGAGCAGTAAGTTGCCTGACTTGTGCCCTTTGTAACTTCAGGAGCTCAGGCCTCTCCCTCAGCTGCAGCAAACGACAGGCCTTCTGCTCCCCTGGGTGAAGTACTGTTGGACGTGCCTGTGATAGTCACTGGTTAGTGTCATTTTACTGAGCAGACCCACACAGGGGCTTTGATGGGTAACCCAGTCCTCTTGGCCGGACCAGTATCTTTTCTTCAGAGCTCAGTTGACACACACAAGACTCAAAAGAAGGGATGTTCCCACCAGGGTTGACTTCACTTACTGTGACAAACAAGCTTGGGTGCCAGTTATTGATAGACAGTGAAGGTGTGATGTAGGTGGGCACTTAGTAATTTATAAAGCTAGCAGTCGGGTAAAGTCATACTCTGCACATAAGCACCGCGTAAAGCTGTACTCCGTACGTAACTTACATTGTGCATTTAAAAATAGGAATGGATTTCAAATATGTCATCTAGGATAGCTCTCTGCCTTAACATCTCATCTTTACAATAGAATCTGGTTTAGTAACCCTCAGATGAAGAAAAGTGGGAAGGCAGGCAGGAAGAGTTTATCTGACTGCCAGGTTGGGCAGCCCAGGCATCAGACTGGCAAAGCAGTTCTGAGAAGGCCATGAGTTAGCACCACTCACACTGAACCCATGCCTTTCATCCTGAGCACCCTTCACCCCTAAGGGGTTCCTCTTTTGTCAAAATTATTTTTGTGTGTGTTGTTATGGTCCTGTGCACAGCTAATTGAGGACCTTAGGGTATGCAAACACTCAGCCTTCTGTTCTGAAGCATCAAATTCTTTCAAATTGAAATTTTCTGGCTCAGCAGAGGAGTGGAAAAAGAACTTCAGGGCAACAGGTGGGGGCAGTTAGACCGCTCTGATAACAGGGATTCCTGTTTGCATGATATCTGGAAGTCTTGTGACTATTCTTTAGATGGGCTGAGCAAAGAACATGCTCCCTGAAAATGGGAGAGCAGGAAGAGGTCGCACTTGTCTGAATGCAGTCAGGCTACTCTATTCCTTTCCTTCATTCTCAAGTGTAAGGCTAATGAAAGTGTGTGTGCACGCAGGCACATGCTGCTATCTGCCATACCCAGCAGTTCCAAGTGCTCCTCCCTCGGTGGCCTCGCTTTGATCTCCACAAATTCTCCATTGGTGTATTCCCTGTAAACCACCTTCTTGTACTGAGAGCCAATCCAGTTTTCGGTGTGGTTCATAAATATATCTCCATGTCTGCAATCAGAAGCAGCAGAAATCAAAGTTGTCAGACAGTAGAAAACCTTGAGTGCTTTGGTGTACTGTGGGACAGTGCTTCCCAAACCCGGCTGTGATCAGGATCTCCCTTGGGAGTTGGCCTTTCACATCAGGCTATCTGGGAGTGGGGCAAGGATTCTGTATTTAAAAGTGCTCAGGGGGTTCAGCGATGGGCAGCCCCAACACTGGCTCATGGCCCACTCTTGGGAACACCGGAACCATTACTCTCAGCCCTGCAGGGGTGATGAATAGGGCCAGTATTAGCTAGAGACTCCTAGGGGCCCCTTGAGGTTGTACTTCACTTCTTGGGACTGACAGTCACACACATGCCCATATGAGCAACTACCCACACTCTACTACCCTGCATTCCTCCAGATTTGATCATTCTGTGCTTTCCCATTTGGAAAGATCTCAAGAATGCCTGAGGTTTGTATTTGTGCATATGCCCATGTACAGATATAGATACAGTTGATTCTTGTTAATCGCAGTAATTATGTTCTAGTGAATCACCACAAACATGGAACTAACAAGTATTGAACCATGGTTCCTAGTGGAAGTACAGGGCTGGGTTCTGCCTAACCTCTAACCATAATATTTCCATCAACAGATCAATATATGACCTTTTTATTATATGTTTCTGTTTAATTACATCTTATTTTAATATATACTCCTGATTCATTAATATTAAATTCACAACTAGCAACCCTACAACTCAGGCTTGAATGTAGTTTGTCTAATACATGTATTTCCTCTATAAGGCCTCTTGGGCATTCAAACACTAGACAGTGCTATGTTGAGGGGTATTTTAAACAGCTAAATTAACAACACCACCAAAAAAATACATAAAAATACCAAAAAGAAAGTGGCATTAAATAAACCACAAAAAGAACATTTGTTTACAGTATGAGATTAGAAAGAGGAAGGCAGAGCAATGTCTTGTTTGACCTCAGCTGGGAACATGCATATCGGATGACACAAATTTGTTGCTGCTTTGTGCATATCCACCAATGGTCACAAAAGCACCACAGGAATTGATTTGGAGGTTACAAATCAATTTTAGTGAACAGGCACAAATATAGAACCCACCAATAATGAAGACTGACTGCATATTTCATCTATCATCAGAATAGACCATCACAAAAGATAGAGGAAAATTCTATCAGTTTTATCTCCAGAGTATGTCTCACATCCTTCCATTTCTCATGTGAAACTGTCCACAGTCCAGTCTAAGCCACCATAACTTAACTGCAATAACTGGAATTGTTCCTAATCATTCTCCCTGCCACCTATATGCCTCCCTTTCCTCTATTCTCTATAGTGTAGGCAATGACCCTAAACAATAAATCTGACCAAGTCAGCCCTTGTGGAAAGCCCTTTTATGTCTTTCCCATTGCCAAACTCACTATCTGCCTCTGCCAACCTCCAAGCCTGTTTCCCATCACTGGCCTCTGCATACCCTGCATTCTAAACACCACATATCTTGAATACCACATGCCCTTCCCTTCTCCCAGGCACTGTTCCCTGTGCCAGGGGCTCGATTCCCATGTCTTCAACGTGTTTACTCCTTACATTCCAGTCAAAGACACCTTCCTCCTAGAAGCTATTCCCAACCACTTACCCTATCCCCCACCTTTCCCCCAGATGCATCCGTATGTGCCTTCATTGAGCTCCTGCTGCCCTCTGCACTTCCCTCTCATAGTGACTCTCTCACTCAATGTCCTAACATCTTCCCCATGGACCTTGAACTCTGTGTGGGGAAGTACTTTGTCTGCCCTTCTCAGCACTGTTTCACCAGCACTTTGCACAATGCCTAGCACAAAGTAGGTGTTCAACAAATGTGTATATACCTTCCACCCTACACTGTATGTTTTCCAAGGGAAGGAATGTTTTCTTCTACTTTTATTTTCCAGGAGTTCCAGTAACACTGTGGTGAGCAGCACAGACTGTAGCCATGCTCCGCTGTTTTCTAGCTTTCCTTTATTGTAGAGGGGGTGCTATTAATGCATCCAGCTCTCAGGACTGGTGTGAGGGTTATACAAGATGAGATCTGTAAAGCACTGTCAGACAGGCATTAAGCACCATGTAAGCTTTTGCTCTTTCACTGTCTCTCTAGGATGTCATGTGTGATACTAGGGCCGAAGCTGATCTAATGGGTCAAGTGTATTATGAACGTCATGCCAGACAGATTTATAAAATCCCTAGCAAAATGCCTGATTTGTGGTGGGTGCTCAATAAGTGGTGGTTATTATCTTAAATCCCAAGTTAGTTGAATACCTGCACATCAGTCCACAAGATCAGGAATACTTGGAATACAACTTTATTGCTCTATAGCAATTTAACCTATGTTTTCAAATTCCCTCCCACTGCACAAACCTTGGCACTATACTGATGTTCCCATTTATTGCCTTTTGGGATCCTAAGGCTTTCCCAGGGAGTCTTAGGAAGCCCCAGGGAAAGCCTTCCAGGTCCCAGGTGTGCTGGCCAGGATGATAAATGTCTCAGGGAGAAACTGTGCCCAGAAATGGTTTGAAAATCAGATGTGCCTCCATGCTATAGCCTAGGGTCAAGGGACAAAGGGATAACAACTGGTGTACAGAAGGGACATTTGTCCCTGGGCTCTTATCTACAGGGTGCCACAGGGTTGCCACAGGGGGAAATTGTTTCAATTCTGTACGGTTTTTTTTTTTTTTTTTTTAATCTACAGATCAGTTGTACTTTGAACATGTGAACATGCTCATTTCACCATGCTTTATTCACTCATTCATTCATTCATTGAAAATATCTAGAGTGGCAGGGGGAGGGTACAAGCACACTCAGCACTTTCTATCTGTATAACTTGGCAGACAATCCTAGAAAACTCAGCTAGAGCTTTCTGCCAGCCCAGAGGAATGGGGGACTTAATACTGAAATGATACTGAGTTTTAAGAAAATAAGGAAGGCTGTGTATCTTACACCTTCATGGGCTAAGGCTGTGCGTGCAACAAAATTATTATATTTTCTTTAGTTATAGCAGCTTTTTGAAGGAACAATCATGTTAGAAAAGGACAAATTAGCATTCATTCCCTATTCCACTTCACCAACATCAGTCTCTGGCTTGCACTAGCAGCACTGGTTTTGCAGAAGAGGGATGGCTGGTTTAGCAAATGGGTTGATGAATAATTGAATGAATTTTAAGTCATCCTATCCTTGAAGCAAACCTTTTTAAAATGAAGATTCATTTTGTTCCTTCATTTCTCCATAAGGTGGCACTGTTATACTCTCTTTTTCAGAATCTGACCCCTAGAAAACAGGACAGCAAGGTAGAAGAGAAACAGGTATGATCAGGCACAGCTTGTAGTGGAGTTTGTGTGTGGTGTGGAGGGAGGGCACAGGGAGGGAATAAAGAATCAAGACATCAGGAGCACCAAAGTCAATATATTATGGAGGAGAGAACACAGATGTGTCCTTCAAAAACAGGCCTGTGTTCAATTCCAACTCTGCCAATGATCAACTGGACAAGTCTGTATAATGGGAATAGTGATACCCAAACAGAGAGTAGTTGTGAAGTGGAGATGGGGTGTGAAATTTGGGGAAGAAAGTCTGCAGCTCTGAGCCTGATAGATACCACTATACCTTGTCTTGCACTACCGCAGTGCATCCTGGGGGCTTAGGGTGGGTAGAAAATCAGTGCCCACCAGCCTGCAGGGGCCTTGAGGCTCTTTGTTGCTTAGCGTGGCTGACAGTGCTTTCATGGGAAAGTCAGTCTTGTGGGCTTTCTGGGCACAAGGCCTATTAGAGGGGACCTGCTCCTCCTATCCCAACTTGGGATCTCTGCCCACTGCTGGGTTGTCCCCGACCTGATCAGCACTTAAAAGGTCAATGGCCCGTCCTCAGTCCCCCTTCCCCGCAGCCCTCAATCTACGGCAGTCCATCCTCTCACCCGGATCTGCGCACCCTCTCTGAGCCCGCTGCCCTCCTTTGCCTTCCTTTGCGTTCCTCGACCCACGATCATGGTGGGATCTGCCTCTTTCCCTAAATCCTTTCCCTCCAGACACTCACTCAAAGGCACAGTCATTCATCCACGGCCACACGTGGAACCAGCCACTGTTGGTGGAGGCACACTGAGCCTGCCACGCAAGTGTCCTCAAAATGACTTCAGATCCCCTTCCCTGGATGGCAGTGGGCAGCTCCCCTAATCTTTTGTGCTCATAGTGAACGTCTCTGAGCCAACTGTGCAGGCACAACATGGGAAGTCTTAGGTTTCTGTCTTTGATAAACATATGTAGTAGCGCATGTGCAATCCCACCCAAGACTCAGAAGCTTCGGCCATGGTACCTTTCCCCTCTCGCGTTCTCGTGCTGCTTTTCGAATTCCCAGTTTTTGTTAGGGGCATAATCCCATTCTACCTCTTCAGCGGCAACGTAAAAGGTTCTTATCATCCCATACGGCTTCTCTGAAGGGTCCTTGTTGCCACAGCTGTTGACCTCATATATCTGATTCATGCCTCTGATGAAGTGGTGCATGGTGGTACAAAACACCCTGAAAATACCTGTAAGAGAAATGGCGTGGCATTGAGCGTGGTGGCCGATGGTGGTTTTTGTTGTTGTTTTTGGTTTTAGTTTGCTAGCAAACTTACATATTTTATTTCAAAGTAAATAACTGGGCAGGTAGATTTTTTAAACATTAATTTTATATAGTATTTTAAAATCAGACCCCAAGGGGAATAAATTACTTTGAATATATTTACTTATGGGGAAAAATACCCTCTGAAACTCATTTGTAATGAAAAACTAAAACTTGTGAAGTTGCTGCCAAGGAGTGATTTCTCTGGGTTTCCCCTCTTGGGCATGCCCATTAGAAGATGAGTCACTCCTGGAAAGTCACTGATAGATATGACTATCTGAGCCCAGACCCATTTAAACAGAACCAATTACATGTACAATGAATACCCCAGACAAAGTTCAAATTAGGACACATTTCTGAAGTCATGTATTTGCCCTAAAGGGTTTCATAAACTATGAAGTGCAATACACATGTAAGGTATTATTATTATTATTATTATTATTATTATTATTAAAGCCAAATGTGTTACCTCATTAAGTCTTTGAACAAAGGAGATTCTCATTACCAATAATAGGTCTACATTATGCCAGTTGGGAAGTTAACAAGTCAACTAGATTTTCCTACATGATGCCAACAATCGTGGATGACGGAGAATTAGGTGATTTTTAAACTAATTTTCCTAGATCCATTAGCATCAAGTAGATATATCTTAATTGAACTCACTCTAAAATCATACAAAACAAAATTGTTAGAAGATATTACCTCTCAGTGAAATTACTGTATCAATAAATCTCTTCTTCCTCTAGTAGACTCTATTCTTAGAGGTAATTATTACAACTCTCATTAACTGCCTACAATGTACAGAGAGAGATTTTATGATGTTCCACAGGTCTAAATATTGCCAAATTATTCCTTCAGAATGAGCAAAAATTGTTGGTGCAGTGAGTACCCAGCACCCCTGGGCACTGGGAAGGAACCTAATGAGGAAGGAACTCTGAAACCACAGGGGAAACTCCTCTGAGAACACACTTGGAAAGTGCTGCTTCTGCATGGATTGTATTTGTGTCTCTTTTAATAGTCAAGAAATTGTCTTCTCTCGTAACAGAGAGGAGCTTAAGGCTTTGTTTGTGGAGATGGTTTCAGACATTTATACTTCTCTCCAACTAGTTCATTTGTCTATATTAAACACGTACAGCTTGTTGTATATTGGTCATACCTCAATAGAGTGGCTTAAAAAAAAAAAGAAAAAGGAAATGTTTGAGCTGCAGGCTCTAGTCTATTCTGCCCTTGGCTTGGGACACTCATTTTGGTTGATGGATAAGAGATAGGAATTGGTAAAATAACCAAGCTTTTAAAGAGTTAAGGACTTATGTTTACCAACAAACATAAATGGGAACTGCTACCATGAAGCTTGTTAGAAGCCTAGAGGGCACATGAGTAATGCTCAAGGCACTGAAATAAGGAGCTAAGTCTCTAAAATTAGTTCAGCCAGCTCTAACTGCGAATGCCTGTTTCCATGAATTAAAATTATTTGGCTATTCCTCTCCCCTCCCCTTTTTGGTTTTGAAGAGTATACTTTAATAAATTATTGTGCCCAGAGCATCCCTTGGTTTGGGTGATTCATAATTGAGTAATTATAGTGATATAGAAAGGTTGAATACTAGAAGTTTACAGGCAAAGATTATGGAGTTCCTACTCACAGGCAATTAGGCAATGACTGAGCCAAAGTTTTAAAGCCCAAACTTCAAGTTCTTTTTAAAAAATATTTTATTTATTATTTTTCAGAGAGAGGGGCAGGGAGAGAGGAAGAGAGGGAGAGAAACATTAATGTATGGTTGCCTTTCACCTGCCTCCAGCTACGGACCTAGCTGGAGACCTGGCCTGCAACCTGGTTATGTGTCCTGGCTGGGGAATCAAACCAGCCACCTTTGGGTTTGCAGGCTGGTGCCTTATCCACTGTGCCACCAGCCAGGGCTTCAAACCTCAAGTTCTTAAACCGACGTGCCAGGAGGGATCTACACTGCAGCTTCAGTGTTCATTAAAGGAGCAAACATCCACTCATGAAGGAGGCAAAGTTAGCAAGTACTCATCTTGGATAGCACATTGGCTTCTTTAAAAAAAAAAATGAAAATGAAAATGTTGGTTGAAAGCCCATAGAAGTTGCTATCCTTATTTTTCATGTAGTAGTAAGCACATACTGCCATGTGTTGCTCTATATGTCTCCCATAAAAGCACCTCTGGTATCTAATTGGTTTGGGAATCTCTAAAAGAAGATTCTCTGTGGGCCTTTCATGGATTTCAGAGCCAATACAGATTGTTCTCTGGGGAAACCAAGAGTGCCCAACAGAATGAAAATAGAGAAGCTCTCAAATAACTCATCAAGAGGGCACTACCAGTCTCTAGAAAAGGCAGACCAGGCCATGGCTATACCCTAGAAGCATCCATTGGGCTGTCCCTGCCTGGTAAGATGCTTCAGAGCAGCCACTAAAATGATGTTTGTGGTTAAAGAGACCCACACGTTGTTCACAGGTATGCATCAAGCATCCTTCTAGGTGTGGCAAGTTCATTTAGAGGACTCCCACTTCCTGGATGTTGAGCTGCTTCTCCTTTGTCCTTTACACTGTGTGTTTGGAATAAAATAGGATTCTCTGATTCTGATCAAGACTGTACCTCTTTCTATATACCCTAGAGTGCCCAAATTTGACTGATTTCTTCTGGGGGAAGACCCAAAGAGTACATGCCTGAAGATAGAAATTTGGTCACCTGACCAGATTACCTGCATGGTCCGGCTGCATAAACACTGTGGTAGAGGTATGGGGAAACAGGGCCAGGGTGTCACGGTGAGTCCCTCGGAGGTGGATAGTGTTGCCTTGAAAATAAACTCCATGCATGTCGGTGTCAGTGCCCATTCCAATCATATGCCAGGAAACCCTATCCTTTTTGCACATGTTTAAGCCTGGCTGGTTGCCATACATATAGCCATTGATAGCTAAATGGAAGGAAAGACATAGTCAGAGCCCACTATAATTTTGTAGATATACTGAAAACATAGCATCTTAGTGAAACATTATCAGTATGGGGGCATGGTATTCAAGTATTCAAACTTCTTATAGAAGACTCTTATTATCAGGGAATAAATTGTATTGGGGAAAAGTTACGTGGTAAACCAATTTCAAATGGAAACTGAAATTAATAATAAATAATGAAAATATACTAAAATTGTGAAAATGTTATGTTTAACAATGTATACACAAGGGCATACATGAATTCTAAGAATTAATAAGAAATAAATCAGGTTGTTTTCTGGCATCATTTTTAAAATAAAATTATTTGATGGTGTAATATAATATTCTTCATTTTAAAATTTAGTTTTTCAGGTTATAAAGAGGATTATTCTTATAAAATTACTTATGAATTTTACCAGTTTCCCCTGTCTACTCTAAAACTCTTGATATGAGAAGCATTTTTTTTGAGATTCTTAACCTGTGATCTCCCTTGTTAAATGTATCTTCCTCAGTTATTAATTCATTTAATTTTGTCAGATCTTTATTTGCCAACGCTTTGTATGATTCTAGAAGTTATCAAATGTCCCTTTACTGATTTCTGGGATCCTGCATCATTTGCCATCAATTGACATTATACTTGCTGTTTGGTCAGTAGAATGGAATTTTAGGGGTGGAGGGATAAGAACACTGAGTTTATAAGAAGGTAATCTTTGTGTAAATAATTTTGCCTTGTGATAATTTTCCTACCTCAGTAAAATAGCTGAAAGAAGTTGGAACACTGCTCACTTAGATATAAAGAACCTCTGTATCTCCAGAAATGCAAATTGTTTTATCTTTTATGTCAACCTCAATCCACTGATAGTGGCTACCTGGAGCAGCGCATGGAGGAGAATTTACACACCGCATTCTCATTCTGAGGGGGGATGAATGCCATGATTGAACAGCACTGTCTGAAGGGTAACTGCACATAACTACATCTCATGCTTGATGTCCATTAAAGAGGTGAAGATTCCACCCCTGCCCCCTCTGCTAACAAATGCCCATAGAAGGAAAAAGACAACTATTACACCCTGCATGATCTGCTGCTATAATCTCATTATCAAACAAAACTACTTATTTCTGTGTCTGTAGAATCAGCGGTGCTTAGTAATTTTACTCAGGCATCTAAGATTACTGGTAAAAATTCCAAGAAGCCCTGGGGCTTTTGAGAAGAGCATTTCATTTTCTGGAAAAAAAAAAAAAAAGGTTTTTTGGTAAAGCTTTTGCAAATAAATTATCTAAATCTATCCCAAATGATCTCATCTGTAAGTGGAAACTAATGATATAACAAAAATGAGCAGAACAGAACCAGAGTCATGGAAACAAGGAACAAATTGACAGTGACCTGAGGGAGGTTGGGGAAGGAGTGAACAGGGGGAAAGAGGGGAAGGTTCTTATCAAGGAATGAGCATAATGGAACCATGGACATGGACAACAGGGTAGGGATTGACTCTGGGATCTAGGGTGGGAGGGCAGGGAATGGGAGTACAATGGGGGAAAAATGGGATAACTATAATTGGACAACAATAAAAATTTTTTTTTAAGTTATCTAAATCTTGTCCATTGGATATCAAAGAGATACCATTGTAATAGCTTAGTCCCTGTCTGGATGGTGGAGAATTTCCTGTTGCCCTGGAACTCTACTTTAAAGCTTCTCTTTCTGGAACTTTCATTCATTTGTTCACTTATTTAGCAAATGCTTTTGAATATAAACTCTACAACAGGAGCAATGCAAAGCATTGTATACCATATGAGGCACTTTCTTTGTGGTATTATTACTATTTTTCTTCCTTCCACCCCATGCAAGCAAGACTGGAAAGAGAACTTAATTTATAATTAATGTACAATTTAAATGAAAATGCATCATTTCCCTTGAATTTTGTTTTTAAAATACATATTCTGCATGTCCAAAATATCAAAACAGTTCACATTGGCAAACCAGGATGGGGCTGGATTTGACATAGTCTTTCAGCTTGTTGCATGCTTTCTATATACAGACCTGTCTTACAATGAATTTCTTTTGCAACTTAGCTTCTCCACCAAGGAATTGCAATGTTTTCTCATTTCTAGTTGAGTTTCTCTTTTTTCATTGTCTACTAGGAATGTTGCAAACAAACTTTGTATTCAGTTATAACAAAACTTTTTGTAGAAGATGTAATGGAAACAGATTACTCATGCTTTCGTTGGTCCAAGAGGAGGCTCTGTCGGAACAGTGCATCCAGGATCATAGGAGTTTATAAGCTGGTTACTGAGTCACTGGCAACCTTGGATATTTTTGGACTCCCTTGCGGGTGAGGGAAATTAAGGACTACTTTGTTATATTCCATAATCATCTAAATGCAATAAATAGATGTGACTCAGCCCTGGGACAAGCAGTTTAGCATCTGTTATCTATCCTACAGTGTTTGTTTTAGATATATTTCTGGCTGCACACCAGTGTAGGCATTTGAGTTTGGATTCTTTCAGGGAAGGTGAATTAACTAATTTCTCCTAAATGAAGAACTGGTATAGAAATGGCTAGTACGTTACAAATTAACCCTTTAGATACTCACACAATTTGGTGAGAGATGCTTTGCTGTATAGTGATTATCTCCAATTATCACAGGGGTTATCAGACTTAATGATGTCATCGTGAACCCAAGGGAAGGCAGTTAATCAGTAACTTTATACAATTAAGATGTACTGTGATCTCTGCTAGTTCATCTAAGACCAGTAGAACGTTTTAGAAGGACTAAGTTCACAACCTCTCTGGTAGACAGTGATATTTCACCATTGTTAGGCTGAAGCCGTGAAATAATTTACTCAGCAAGAACAATAACCAAGAAATCAAAAACTGAGATAGTTAAAACATTCCAAACATTTTCACTTCAAGTGCAATTACACCTTTTCTAAACAGGAGGAAAGTCATTTTCCATACCATGCATCCGATTGGAATTCACAAACTCTTTGTCCTCTTTGTCAACACTGAAGGGATACAGAGTAAATTTCTGAATGTTTTCATCAAGATACTGACTCAGGTTCTCATCAAAGACTGTGAATAGTAGGTAAAATTCCTTGTCTATTCCTTTCTAAAGTGAAGAAAGAAATGAATATATTAAAAATAAAGCTTGGCGGCATTCTTAGCTCTGTGTCACTTTCAAAGTTAACAAAAAGTAGGTAAGGATCAGCATCAGCCACAGATGAATTGGATAATTTTGTAAATCAGGATTCTGAGGATGATTCTGATAAATTTACTACACACCCCCAAGATTCATTTTTCTCATTATATTCTTTACCTTCCCCATGTGGGAAAAAGCCCCTGCTCAGAAGATCTACTGTGTGGTTGTCAAGCTGGTGGTCACTGTCTTACTTCTCCTCACTGTGGCCTCCGAGTCCTGGCACCAGTGGCCTCTCTCTCACCCTGGTTTCATGTTGTTGGATTTGCCCACTAATCATGCCAGCTGGCCTTCCGCTCTTCCATGAAAACAGGAACCTCACTCATTCCCACCCAGGGCCTTTTCATGTGTGGTTCCAGCTGCCAGGAAGGTTCTCCATGTTTTGCTTACTCCACCCAGTTCTCTGTACAAATGCCACCTGCTCAGGGTGCCCTTCCCTGATCACCCTGTTTAAAACAGTCGCTCATCTTCCACTCTGCCTGCAAGCTCACTCACTGTACCTCACTTCGCTCTTCACAGCACATAGCTCTACCTGAAACTATATCTTGTTTATAAACTTTATATATATATAATTGTTTTCTCACTGTAGTGTAGGCTTTGTGAGCGTAGGAACATTTTGGGTTTCCCTCTATATCCCTAGATAAAAAAAAAAAAAAAAAAAATGCCTGGAAAAGCAGGCACCTAATACATGTTTATAAGTGAAATAATGATTCAGATAACACATGAGACTTCACTATATTTCATTAACTTGAGCAGATATTGAGGGGACAATGAATTACTTTCTACCTTCTATATTTTTAATCCATCTATTTGAGCATATCTGACTACAAAGCAGTTTATTTATCCTCATCGAGGACACTTTTTCCTTCATTGTTTTTAGAGAGAGGAAGGGAGAGGGAGAAACATCGATCGGTTGTCTCCCATGTGCATCTGGGCTGGGGATCACACACACCTGGACTAAGGATCAAACCTGCAACCTAGGCATGTGCCCTGACCAGGAATCAAACCCACAACCTTTTGGCTACAGGATGACGCTCCAACCAACTAAGCCACACCAGCCACATTACATCTTGAATCTGAAATATGCTTTTCTTTTTCTTCATCTTTTTCTTTTTAAGGTGAAACATGCTTTTCTTTATGCTGAAACAGACAGGGGACTGTATTTTCTATCCCGCAATGGCTTTCTTCCCTAACATACTCCTACCTAATCCACCCTTCATCCTGCTGCCTGCTCCAGAGAGACCCTCAGCAATGCCATCTGATCACATCATTCTTTTTCTTAAATTGGACAGTACCATCTACACTCATAGTGGTCTGGTGCCTGCCTCCTTTCTTGGCCCTCCCCTCCTGGCACTTTGACCAAGGAGAGGCCTATCTCATTGAAGCAACCTGAACTTGCTGTGTTCTGAAGGTCTCTGTCCTTCATGCATTTACCACTTAGCTTGGAGGGTCTGCCTCCCTAATCCAGTCTTTAGGGCCAGCCTAGCTGTCCCACCTTTGTGATGTTCTCCTAGTGCCTCATTGAGGATATGGATACTCCTTGCTTTATGCTCACATTGTACCTTTACACTTACTGCTTTTCTCTCATGGTGTTTTAGAAGATAGTAGTTTAAGAGAATTGGCTATAGAAAGAAACTGTAGGCTTGAAGTTTTTCAAAATAAAATATTAAAAAATTAAGGGGGAATAGGGGTCAAAAGTATATTTTTAAAGATTATGGGTTATGGGAGCAGAGAGACCCCATATATATAAAATAATGCCATGAACCTTTTTATGATTTTATACAAATAGGTGGACCATGAATGGTATTTGGCTTAGCTAACAACTCCTAGACACTATTAGATGCTTCTAGCAAACCTCAAAGTTACCTTCAAATGGACACAATAGGGACAAAACCAGAAGCACCTAACAAAAGTTTCTGAACTCAATGTTTATAGTTTGGGTATTTAGCTAGTAGGAAGCAGGGTAGTGTGTTTTTTAAAAATCTAAATATCTAACTTGGATGCTCAAAGTTCCATGTTCTACTGCTAACTATCACTACTTGGGTGTGTTCCCTCAGATATCACTCAGTGTTTCTTCAGCTTTAAAATAGGGGATAATCATTCTGCTTTACCTTTTGTGATCATTGAGGTATGGGGTAAATATTAATTCTTAATGAACAAGCACTCTGAGGGTCCAAGGGCCAGGGACACACTGAACCTCCCAGTAGACATTTCCAGGATTGGTCCTTACACCAATGAAAATGTGAGGGAAATGAAAATGTGAGGTAAACCAAAGTACTTTGTGTCCTCTGCCAGCAGTTCCTTTGAGCCCAGCAGAGGGTCCATACAATACCAAACGTTATAAAATGTACTATTTAAATAAACAATCTTGCTATTTCTTGTTGGTGAAGTAATTTCAAATAGTTAAATGACTGGATTTTTTTCCTTTTCATCAACACACTTAATGTGTAGATATAGCTCAGAATGCTATGTTTTCCCACATTAATCACTGCAACCATCTAATCCTCTAAAGTGGCACTTGCCAGGAGTTCCTTGTTCTTGTTCCTTCAGCCATAGTGATTAACTTCCACTTGGCAGTGGTGAGTAAACAGTGGTTCTTAACCCTCCTGTACATTGGAATCACCTGGAGATTCTGATGAACTTGATCTTGAACGCATGAATAAAAGATGTTTAAAAGGTCCCAGGTGAGCCCTGGCTGGTGTGGCTCAGTGGATTGAGTGCTGGCCTACTAAACCAAAGGGTTGCTGGTTTGATTCTCCGTGAGGGCTATGCCTGGGTTGAGGGCAGGGCCCCCAAATTGGGGCAAGAGGCAACCACAGGCTGATGTTTCTCTCCCTATTTCTCCCTCCTTTCCCCCCTCTCTAAAAATAAATAAACACCCCCCCCCCAAAAAAAAAAAGGTCCCAGGTGATTCTAACGGGTAGCCGAGTTTGAGAAACCTTGTCCAAAAAGAAAGGATCCCAATTTGTATTCTATGTAGATCTAAGATTCTAGAATCAAAGCAATTTTCAGCCAACAAATAGAAATCCTGGGTTTCTGGGTGGGTGGGCATTTATAACTTAGGAGTCAGAACATAAATTTGCTAAATAAATAAATAAATAAATTCCTATTAGGTAGAGGTCAATTTTAACAGGCAGAAAGAGAGAGCACTTTCTCTAACGGACTTCATTTTTATCTAATCTCTAGCCGTGTTACTGATTTTTCCTACATACACCCCTGAGAAGAACGTGGTAACATTTGGTGACTTACCTGTGTCCCATTGGCATTGAGAACACCTTTCTTACAGACTAGCAAAGGCCCTACAAGGCCAGAGCTGGTGTCCTTGATTGGATCAACTGAGGAGAAGTAAAGATAGGTCAGGCAGGGAGGATCCCCTGCTGTTGGGCTTACGCTTTCAGGCACTGTCCATTTGTACGTGAAGGTTTCACCTGGTTTGACGTGTGCCCCTGGTTTCATGAATCCTGGGAAGATAAATGAAATAATTACTCATAGCAACAACCAAGAACACTGTTAAACTTGCCAGGTTGGGTGTCTGTCTCTGATATATGGCATTTTGCAGAAGGACGGTTGATTTTACTTATGTGCCTACTAAGCAAAGCCACTGTCACAGTCTGCTGTTTTCATGAGATAGAAGAATTGTTCTCTTCGTAGATTACATTTAGTATCTTCATAGATACTATTTCTGACTCAAACACCAGGTTTAGCAAATAATGAGTGATAGTTGCTCATTTAGCAATTAAATGTAAAGCCATAAAATATTATTAAGTGCCTTCTATGTGGAATATATTATATTTGTCTATGCAGAGAATACCCTAAGAAGTTAAGCAGAAGATTTGTCTTCAAAGAGTTTAAAATCATGAAGATTGAACTAGGAAATAATCTAAATAGCTACAACATAGAGAGGGTAAGGGAAAACCCAAGGTTACAAGGCTGATAAGTGGCAGATCTGGGATTCAAACACAGGTGTTTAATTCCAAAGGCTGTGCACTTAATTAATCCTCACATTATATGGCAAATGAACAGCACATTGAATCTCTCCTACTAGACTGAGGCTCTCTGCATCTTATTCAGAGCTTTGCAACAGAAAAGATGCCAAGTAAGTTTTGTTGAGTTAAACAATAGAAAATATAGACATTTGGGTCATCACTGAAGTTCTCTCTGCACACATACAAAAAGGTCACTGTGAGTCTTTTAACCAAGGAATAGTATGTGAGAGTGCAGATACAGGAGGAGCCAGTGGGGGAGGGGTGGATGGGTCTAGGGAGGAGAAATTCCCTCTTCATTCCTCAGTTCTCTGTCCCCTCACCATCACCACAAAGCCTGCTCTGGATGGGCCTGGCCTCACACTGGGATATGAAGAAGTGGCCCAGGCAGCGGTCGCCTCAGCTGCAGTGAGGAGGAAGGCTTCCAGGGAGAGACCCCAAGTTTCCCACAGGCAGTGTCATGGATGGAAGGACAATTCCCACAACCACTGAGCAGAAGTTGCCTCTCTAATGCACAGAGGACCTATGCTACCTTCTCTGTGATGGGGAGAAGCTATAGATGGTGACAAGCACATAATACTGGTTTTATATAACTATTTATTGATAGCTATGGAGCAAAGACCATGTGTAAGATTTTCATGTCAACAACATATTGGAATCAGGTTTTTTTCCCTCAGCCTTCATCCACAGAATTCCATGTAACCTGCAGCAGAAAATGTATTTCACCTGAAAGAAATAGGGGTAACTGTGAAAGTAGATGGCTTTGAGATGTATTATATTACTGAGGGGAAAGAAAAGGAATGACATTTCCTGAGACCCTACTGGGGACCAGATCGCATTTGAATTTTCACCACTGTTTCCCAAAGCCCTGTGAGCTCAGTGTGATGATCTTCATTTGATAGGTGAGAAGAATAAGGTTTAGAAAGGTGAAATAATTGCCCAAGCTCACTGAGCTGCTAAGTGAAGGATTTGAACCTGGTCTGTCCAGTTCTAAGTCCTTTGCTCACTCACCCTGCTTCCCCTCTAAATTTAGGCTGAGACTTACCATCTATGTTTGGGGCTGCATCAGAGGCCTTGTCATAGACCACGCCATGGGGCAAAATACTGTAGACCTTATCAGCTTTGTTGGCAAAGGTCACTAACAGAGTATCACCCACCTCTGCTCTGATGACTGGGCCTGGAAAATATCAAGAGAGTGGGGAAAAGAGGATGAAAATAGAGAGACGTGAATATAGTCAAGAAAAGAAGAGTCATTTCAAGCAGATGTAGATGCCGGCTAAAACATCTCCCCTCCCCCATTCAAAACAAGCTGGATGGTTTTACCCTACCAAGAATTCCAAGATGGGCTTCTGCCTCAGAGAGTCTCTTTTTGTGAGTAAAAGTTGCATCAGCATACTCTATATACCGAGCCTTCCAATATTTTCCTCCTATTCTGTTGTCCCCTTGTGTGAAGTAGAGCTCAGAGTCACTGTGGAAAGAATAAAAACCTGACTGAGGACATATCTCTGCATATCCACCAACTGCCTTAGTTATGAAGCTTGATTTTTATCATCTTTGTCCCATTCTCCCACCCATCTCATCTCCCCAGAAAAAATAATACAGGCTTCAAGAAAGTTCCCAGAGAGAGTCAGCCAGCCTTAAAAGTCATCAGGAGCTGGAAGATGCGCAAACTCATTTCTCTCTTAGTCATTGCACTTTCTTCCCCAGAGGTCCAGAAGACACAGGTCAACTCCTTACTTTCTGATACTGGAGTCCCAGAGTGGTGTCCTACAAAGTAACAAAGAGCTAACTGGTTTCTTTAAAGAATAAGCAGCCCTCTGCCTCTTGCAGATGTCAATATAAATAGTCTCTGGCATGGTTAAGGAATGAACTGTCTAGTTAATTAAAGTTTAATTAATGGAAAATTATCATATAACCTATACATATGAATATTAAATTTCAAAGTTGTACAATATAATACTATAAACTCTGACTAGTATCAACTCTATATTATCTTATTTCTGTCAGTGGTCCCAACACGCAGGCTATTACCCTCTTATCATGTTCATTCTTTCTGTCTAAACTTTGAGTGCACCCTTCCCTTTCTGCACCTGTTTTGCACTTTTCCTTTCCTTTCTTCCCACTGCCATGACCCCAGTTCATGCCCTCATCACCTTATTTGACCATTACATGAACCTCTACCTGCATACTCTCCATCCTGTACCTCACATTGGCTTACTCAGTTTTTTCTCAGCATACACACTACTACAACCTTAATCTCCAAAAGGGCGATTTTTATTGTCAGTTACCAGCTGCAAAATTTTCATTTGTTGCCAATTGCCAATCAAAGGAGAACTGAAGGACCTCTGCAATTCCTACCCAGTTTACTTTGCCCCAGTTCTCTTTCAATTGCTCTATGTAAATGCACATTCTCCTACGCAAATCCCTCACTTCAGTCATTCTGATCCATTCTTTCTCACAGACATGGTCAGCACTTTCCATTAACCCTTGCATCTAAAATTTCTTCTCTTCACTGTTGTATAAATTGGATCAGTCTTCTTCTTTATTGTGTAAATTCCCAGTCTTCTCTGGAAATACCCAGGGAGCTCACTGAACAAGTCACTCTTACTTGTTACCTCTTCTGTGCATACAGGTTCTTTTTCCACCTTAGGGTGGAAACATTGTCTTAGATCTTTGTGCATCCCCTATGTCATTACTATGTTCTGCTTTCATATATTACATTAAGTATCTATTAAATATAGATTAATATTTCAGATTTTAAAAGATGCTTCATATTCTAGAAGACTTCTGAAACATAACTTTCAATGTTAATTCTCATTCTGTTTATGGAGAAACACTAGTCAATAGAGAATGCTGATATCAGAGTTCTTGTATATGGTTCCCACAAATTCTTTAAATAAGAATCAGGTGCATCAATTTGGTGGCAGAATGAATGAGTGAGTGAAATTTATAATGAAAGAAACAAAGGGTATTCTGATCACAAACAGAATTTTTAAAACATTTCCTCAAACATAAAAAGGATTAGAGGATAATAACAATACTTTTTGGTATCATACTGTATATTTTTAAATGCTTTCACAGATATTATTGCACATGATTCTATAATAAGATGTAATAGGAGCCCACAACCACTTACTGAATTGTTATATTGCATTTTTTAAATACTATGTGCTAGGAGAAAAAAAATGATTAACTCTGACTCAAAAGTCAGTGGTAGCCTCACTTAAGAGGTAATGTTAGTGTTAGATGTTGAAGAAAAATGGCATTTTATGGTACAGGAGGAGAAGGAATTGTGGGTAACTTACATCAGGCTGTTCTTGAACAAAAAAGGATAATCTTCCTTAGCCAGTTCATTTCCATTGAAAGAGAGTCCTGTCTTATTCCTTTATAAAAACTGTCTGCTCCATATGTACAAAGCCCTTGTTCTGTTCTCTGTCAGTATTGCTTATGGCAATACTAAGTATTGCACATACTAGTGCTCAAGAACTGTTTGATGGATGAATAAACAAATCTAGTGTTTCAGTTTAGCCAGCAAACCTCGAAGCAATAAATAGTCTTCCAATTCTCAGTGGTATATCCAGGGCTCAGAACACCTAAAGTGATGTCATTATGTCATCTATGCAGTGTGTGCTCATACAAGAAGTGCCTGGAATGAGAATGAAATCACAGGGAAAAGCCTAATAGATGCCGCTCTTATGAGAGGCTTAGAAACACCATCAAAAAGAGCTTACCTGCCAGAGACATTTAGGGGATGACCACTGAATTTATCATAGCCTTGAGGAGCATAATCCCAAAGAATTTTTTCAGCTGCTATAAAGTAGCGCCTCTGTTGGCCCTTCATCTTGGGATGAGAAATACCTTTTTTGCAGGTATCAACATTGTACTGCCCCAGCATACCAGCTGCAGAACAGAGGAAAACCATTAGCCAGGGTATAATGCTCACAAAAGAAATCATACAGGAAAAGACCTCATGATACATGTAAAACTTTTAAGAACATGCTAAGTGAAATAAGCCAAATCCAAATAAGGATTTCACTCATAGGTAGAATGTAATGAACTAACAAGTATAATAGAGACAGATTCATAAATAGAGAGCAAGCTGACAGCTTCCGGGGTTAGGGTAGGCTGGGGATGGAGGAGTCAAGCAAAAAGTTTTTTAAAAGAGAAAGAATTCATGGGCATGGACACAGTGAGGCGATTGCAGGGAAGGTGGGTGGTGGATGTAGAAAAGGGTATAGAGGAGATAAATGGCAATGGAAAAAATACATTAATAAATAAATAAACAAATAGAAAAAACTGTATGGCCTGGTGTGGCTCAGTGGATTGTTCACTGGCCTGTGAACCAAAGGGTCTCCCGCTTGATTCCCAGTCAGGGCACATGCCTGGGTTGCAGGCCAGGTCCCCAGTTGGGGGCATGTGAAAGGCAACCAAACACTGATGTTTCTCTCTCTTTCTTCCTCCCTCCCTGCCCTTCTCTCTAAAAATAATGAATAAAATCTTAAAATAGTAAGAACAAAAAAAGAAAACAAAAAACTCTTTGACCCAGGAATTCCAAACCCAAGAGTTTTCTAAGGAAATGACATGCAAAAGTACAAACTTATCTATAAATTGATGTTGATCACCATTGTTAGTAAAAGCAAAATAGTTGGGGAAGTATAAATGTTAAGCAATAGAGTGTTGATTAAATATTCACTGACATGTAAATGCATCTGAATACCCATAAGTGGAAAAAGAAAGCTACATGGCAGTATTTTATAAAATACATATGCATTTACTACAAAGGTCTAGAAAATAGTGATGAACATTCATCAAGTTGTGACACCATTATCTTTAGATGGAATTACTGGTTTTTAAAATTGAATTGTGTGTATTTTCTAATTTTCACAATCATTTTTTTCTGGAAGCATAGACAGTTTAGAAAATATTGTACTTTTGTAATGTATAAGCACCAGTTCATGTCCACTACTAGCCAACTTTAGCAATCTTACTAGTCTCAGTTGGCTGCTAATGCTAGCTTAATGCATGAAACCCTTAAGAATAATAATCTTGTGTGGAGAATCCTTAATAAGGTCTACCTTCTTAGGAAATTTCAAGTACACACTACAGTATTGTTGACCATAATCACTGGGCTGTGTAGTATACCCGGCATCACTGAAGCTTTATACTCCTTGAGATCTCAAGTATTCCCATCACACATGCGAGAGCTGATGGTCATGTTAATTAGCCTGAGTGTGGTGATCAGTTCACATTGTGTGCATTCAAAACATCCAGTTGTATAGCTCAAATGTATATCATTCCTATCTGTTGATTACACACACATAAAGCCAGGCATAGGGGGAGGGCACTGGAAATATATCTTGGTCATCTTTGTCTTCCCTGGACAGTATTTGATATATGCTAATGACCAATTCAGCATCTGTTGAATTTAATTGGAATAACCCAGCTGACAATCCTGACATTGGCTGCTTGAAGTTGAGAGGAGCAGGGATGAATAACATTATCAAAGCAGCTCTGAAGGGCTGCATCCCTGTCCTGCTACTGACTGAATAGTTAGTATCGAAATTTAATCACACATTATTTCTTCTGTGCCTATCCTGTTGACACATTTTCTTCTTCTAATCTTGTTTTCACCATCTAAGGCCAGGCCTTTTTACCATGGCATAACTCTAGTGCTGCCAATGCTTATAGAGAACATGTTTTTCTGCAGTCCACGTTTCTGCCTTTACCTGGAAAGCGTTTCTTCCCTTCTTCATCTATTCAATTCCTACCCATCTTTCCATGCTCAGCGTAGGACCCCTCAGGAAGCCTGAGGCATGAAAAACATATTTATCATTCTGCCTCAAATGTTATTCATTTTGTAAGCATCTTACTATACTAACATCTTACTATGTTTAACTACTAGATTGTAGATTCTTTGAAGGCCTTACATTTCTTTCAATCAATTCTCACTTGGTTCCTAGGGAAGGGATCAATAAATATCTGTTGATAGGATGCCAAATAAGGATTGTATATTTTCCTAGACAGTTAGCATTTAAGTAGGTGTCACACACACAAAAACTTATCTAACAGCAGGCACTGAGTGAGCACCATTGATGGTGTGATTTAATCACTCCATTCTAAGCTTTTCACACTGGTCTTTCTCCTTTTACCTTGGAGGTGATCGCTGACTTGACAGGTTACCATCCACTTCCCAGGATTCTCAGCTATCATTTCTGTTGTCAGGAAGGTGGCTGGGAACAGGTTGACAACATCAGTCCGATGCCCTCGGCTGATGAAGGTGTTACCATAGAAATAGATGGAATGGATGTCTATCTCATTCCCCATCCCAAACAGGTGCCAGGACACTGATTCACCAACACACATATTAGGCTCTGGGAAGTTTCCAAAGAGGTATCCATTGAGGGCTGAAACATAGAAGCACATTAGTGGAACAGACTCTCCGGTAGAAGCAAGCAGAACCAGAAACATTGGTGCCAATCAGTGCAGGTCGTTGGTAGTGATGGCTATGGGCAGGAAAGCTCCTTTTATAAAATACAGTACCAGAGAGAAAAGCACTCGGTGTCAGTGACTATCTGCACATGTGAAGACAGCCTTTGAGTTGTTCTGTGGGCCCAATGAGATCAGGAGTAAACAGTGCTGCTTCTACTTCCAGGATGAGCCAGCCACCTCTTTTCCTAATCCTTCATTTGCACATCTGTCCTCCTCACTGTTCTTGCAACCAGAAACCCTGTCTTACTAACCTGACAGCTACCAGGACCTAGCAGAAACCTGATATATGGTATCTACTGAATGTAAGTGACAAAAGCATGCAGCATGATGGAAAGAACAGGTATTGATTACGACGGACTTATGATGCATAATGAAGGGTCAATAAATGTTGTTAATTTAAAGAATGTTTGAGAAACATAAATTCAGGAATGTGTATTTAAACTCCATGCATAGCATAGTTCTTGAAATTTAGCAGCTGCTTAGAAAATGGTTCCCAGATAAAGAGGTTAGAAATCACAAGGTTGCTATATGATGATGATTCATTCTCCTTTCTTCTGTCAGCCTGAAGCCCCCACACCCTTGGACTCAGCTCCTGATTCTTTCCTGGTTATAACACTAATCCTTCCACTATCTGAACCATAGCTTTGTCGCACCCAATTTAACTTCTACCTATTGCCTTGTTCCTTCTAAATTTGTTACAGGTTCTGACACATAGTATGTTATATATCACTTTCTAGCCATTCCCATCACTAAGTTTTAAACCTTGGAAAACTAGGTTGGGCATTTCTGCAGTTCTGCGCCCTCACCTTACCACATACACAAAGGCAGTTGGCACGTGTTGGCCAACATGGGAGACACTCACCGTGCATTTTGTTACTCCTCCGAAAAGCAGCATCTTCTTTGTCAACTGAATCGGGGTCAGTGCAAAAATGTCTGATATTTTCATCAAGGTACCAGCTTTGATTCTCATCCACCAGAGTAAACATTATAATGAACTCTCGGTCCACGTCCGCTCTTGTCCCTGAATGTTTATTCAGGACACCTACCAAACACATTCAAAAGAAAAGAGGAAAAAGTTCAAAATGCACTAAATTAAGATGAGGTTTGCTTCCTGCCAATAGTGTCAGAGAAATATAAAGTCTGTGTGCATGAGAGTAATCCACATCGTACAAGCAGCAAAGGGCTTTAATGCAAATGAGAGAACTGTAGAAAAGAAAAGTCATGAGACAGAAGTCCTCATACACCCAGACTTAGAAATCTGCCTCTCCCTGAAGGAAGTCAACTTTATTATCATGGCATAAACACACTGAATCAATTAATAGGGAATAAAATAGCAAAGTGATTGTGTGGGCACAATTATGAAGCAAAATCATTCCTGGTCATTTGACTACATTTTTCACTTTCCTACATGTGGTGTCAGTGCGGTGTTAACAGCTATTAATATGGAATGCCCCTATATTTTTAAAAAATTATATCCATGTCAGAAGGCTGTGCTGGTTCTTAGACAGAAGTCTGAATTATTGCCCCTGATATGATGTCAGATTGACTGATCTTCTCTATTAGAAGAATTTCTCTATCTTATAGAAAACTTAGAAGAAGATGTACATTCTGTATGAAGCAAAGGAAGTAGATAAGAACTGATATTTATATTTACTTAAAATACATTTACGGATGTAATATTATTTTTTAAAAGATTTTATTCATTTATTTTCTGAGAGAGGAGAAGAGAGAAACACCAATGTGTGGTTGATTTTTATGCGTCCCCAACTGGGACCTAGCCTGCAACCCAGGCATGTGCCCTGACTGGGAATCAAACCAGCAACCCTTCAGTTTGCAGGCTGGAGCTCAGTCCACTGAGCCACACCAGCCAGGGCTATATATACTTTTTAACATTCCTGGGAACAGCTTCCTTGGTGGGGGTGTTACCTCCTTACCTTCCTTGCATACTAGCAATGGGCCTATTAGCCCAGAGCAGATGTCCTTGGGGGCATCAATGTGTGAATGGTACACCCAGGTCAGACAGTTGGCATCTGCTGAAGTAGGGGCATATTCTTCTCTCACTGGCCAGACATAAGTGTAGTTTTTGCCAGGAGGAACCATATCATCATCCTTGTTCTTTCCAGATGTTCCATCTGGGTACAGGGCTCCTTCCAAGAAAAGAAAAAACAGTTAACCACTGAGAACACATGCTATAGTGTTTAGGGCCAGAACTTTGGAATCAAACTCATGTGAATGAAAATTTATTTCCTCTGGAATTGAAGTTAATTACTTAATTTTTTTTTTTTTTTTTTTTTTACCAGCCAAGCTAGAATGTTAATACGTACATCATGAGGTGGCAATGTACATCACTGTCCTGGACAAAACCAGATGCTTAAAAAAATGTTCCTATGGACCCCTCTGATGGGCCTTCTGTACCAATCAGGAAGATTTCAATCCATTCAACTTAACATCAACTCAAGAAGGAAAGAAGAGGCAGTAAAAGAAATAATGAACACCTCCTGGACACTTAGAGCAGATTCAGCATCTGTATAAGGGCTCACAAGAGACAGAAACAAAGTTAAGACATTCCTCCTGCTTCCAAGGATCTTCCAGCTCTGCAAGGGAGATGAGATATGAATGAGGTCAACTGGAGAATGAAGCAGTGAGATGTAACTTGGGGTCTATGCAAGGTGGGGATTCCACCCCAGAGAGGGGAGGGGCAAATGGCATGGTATCCCTTTCTCTGTGTTATAAACTAAGGTTGCACCAGTTTTTCAATTAAGGAAGGTCCACTACTAAAAAGAGTTTGAAAATCACCTGGGTAGAAGACAGGGGACCAACCTGAGCAAGTTTTAATTATCAGAAGCTTCATAACAGAGGTGGGATGTGAAGGACCTCAAAAAACTGGGAGGAGTTGGATGGTGCTGAGAAGGCTGGAAGGTAAGGGCTGAGTGGAGGATGGACGTGAAAACCCTGCACTTCATTTTCTATCCCGTCATTAATTCCCTCAACAAACCCTGTGTTGGACGTCCACCACATGCCAGCAAATGTGCTTGTATAAAGAATATAAATGGAAAAAATACAATAAAAAAATAAACAAAAACAAACAAACCAAAAAAAAGAGACAGCAAGAGCTCATTTATCCAAGGCAAGCTAAAAAAAGATAGGACATTTAAAAAAATCTAACTTTACCTTTTAAACAAGTTCTACCATGAAACATACTTTGATTTTTGGAGGATACCGGGGGAAAACAACAGCTGAGACCCTATTATCTACCAAACATAAGTGGATACTTTGTGTATATTACCTCACTCTTCAAAGCAACCCCACATGGTTATCTTATTTTAGGTTAATTCAACTAGCATGCGACTGGGCCAGATTTCAATCTAATTGTGTCTGACTACCCACTACATTATGATTGATACCTCTCCACAAATTATAAAAATAGTTGATGGACTGTTTTTGCATATTTATTCACTTTATTTTTTACATACTTTATTTTTATGTATACATTTATGTAAAACTTTCTTTTACACACTGATTTTTCATCTGAAAATGTGAATTATTTGAAAAATTAAACCCATATACTATATAACACCGAAAAGATAAAGTCAGAGAACAAAACCTATATAAAGGAATCAGGAGATTAATTTAATCAGTTAGATCCCTTCAGTATTAAGTATAGCCTGAATTTCCTGAATTTCCTGGTTATATTTAGATCACATTATTACAACTAGGTTTGATATATATCAGGTAGATATAATTAGGTCATATTCTTTCTTTGTCCAATAAAAGGAAACTTACCATTTTCTTAAGAGAGAGGAACTTTTTGCCAGTAGTAAATTCTCAGAGAATGGTTTTTTAATAAAGCCATTATATATAAATTACTGGGTGATATAATTATGTCTTCAATATCTTCAAAGTTGCAAAAATGTTATTTTTAAAATAATTTCTTACGTTGTATATTTTTACTATTATTGCTTTATTTTGTACTGGATTTTTGGAATTTTTTAAAAAGATTTTATTTCTTTATTACTTTTAGAGATAAGGGCAGGGAGGGAGGCAGAAAGGGAGAGAAACATGAGTATGGTTGCCTTTCACCTGCCTCCAGCTACTGATCTGGCTGGATACCTAGTTTGCAACCTAGTTATGTGCCCTGGCTGGGAATCAAACTAGTGACCTTTGAGTTCTCAGGCCAGCACCATTCCACTGAGCCACCATCCAGGGCTTATTTTTTATTTTTAAAAATATACTTTATTGATTATATTATTACAGTTGTCTCAATTTTCCCCTTTGCCTCCTCTGTCTAGTATCTCACTCTTTCCAGCAATACCCTCACCTTGGTTCATGTCCATGAGTTGTGCATATAAGTTCTTTGGCTTCTCCATTTCCTTTACTATCTTAATATCCCCCTACTTATTTTGTACCTACCAGTTATGCTTCTTAATCCCTGCACCTTTCCCCCCATTCCTCCCCTTCCCTTCCCACTGATAACCCTCCATATGATCTCCATATCTATGATTCTGATCCTGTTCTAGTTGTTTGCTTAGTTTGTTATTTTTCATATTCATTTGTTGATAGTTGTGAGTTTGTTGTGATTTTACTGTAAAGAGTTTTGATTTTCTCCTTTTTCTTAAATAAGCCCCTTTAACATTTCACATAATTAGGGCTTGGTGATGATGAACCCCTTTTGCTTTACCTTGTCTGGGAAGCACTTTATCTGCCCTTCCATTCTAAATGGTAGCTTTGCTCACTAGCAAAATCTTGGTGTAGGTCCTTGCTTTTCATCGCTTGGAATACTTCTTGTCAGTCCCTTCTTGCCTGCAAAGTTTCTCTTCAGAAATCAGCTAATAGTCTTATAGGAGTCTCTTTATAGGGAATACTCGTTTTTTCTCTTACTGCTTTTAAAATTCTCTCTTTATCTTTAACCTTTGGCATTTTAACTATGACCTGTCTTGGTGTGGTCCTTTTTGGCTCCAATTCATTTAGGACTCTGTCTTCCTGAACTTGTATGCCTATTTCCTTTACCAAATTAGGGGAGTTTTCTTTTCCTTATTTTTTCAAATAAATTTTCAATTTCTTGCTCTTCCTCTTTTCCTTCTGGCACCCCTGTGATTCAGATGTTGGTACATTTAAAGTTGTCCCAGAGGTTCCTAAGCCTCTCCACATTGTTTTCAATTCTTGTTTCATCATTCTGTACTGGTTGACTGTTTATCTCTTCCTTATGTTTCAATACATTAATTTAAACCCCAGATTCCTTCCCTTTACTATTGGTTCCATGTGGATTTTTCTTCATTTCACTTAGTATAGCCTTCACTTCTTCCTGTATGGGTTTGCCATACTCAATCATTTCTCTGAGCATCGTTATCACCAGTGTTTTGAACTCTGCATCTATTAGGTTGGCTATCTCCTCCTCACTTAGTTCTCCCTCTAGATCTTTGATCTGTTCCCTCCTTTGGGCTATCTCCTCTGTCTCCTCAACTTGACAGCCTTTCTGTGTTTGCCTCTGTGTATTAGATACAGCTGCTTTGACTCCCTGTCTGGGTGCACCTACTAAGTTGTAAGGGGAAGAGCTTTAGGCATTCATCAGTTCAGGGCCACCCGTTTCACCACTTTGTGGTGCTGAATGTGGGGGAGGAATCAGAGAGGGAACAATGGTGTTCACTCAGCACTCACCACTTTTCTAGTCACTTCACCCACTTCCCACATGTGATTGGTGCCCCTTATTTTTTACTATTTATAGATTCACAGAAAGTTTAAAAAGTAGTACAAAGAAGGCCTGTGTACCGTTCACTCAGTTTTTCCCAGTGGTAACATCTTAACTACAACAGAATAAGAAATTGACCTTGGTGCAATTCACAAATCTTACTGAGGTTTTGCCAATTTTATATGTGCTTATGTGCATCTAAAGTTCTATGCAATTTTATCATGTGTAGGTATAGATATGTATAACCAACCTCATAATCAAGATACAGAGCTGTTCTAATTCCACAAACACCCCCTTTCTGCTCTGTTGTAGTCATACCCATCCCCTTCTCTCTCCATACCCTCCCATCCCAGGCAACTACTAATCTGTTTTTAAGTCTGTAGTTTATCATTTTTGAGAATGTTATATAAATGGAATCATTCAGTATGGGCCTTTTTGAGTTTGACTTTTTACATTCAGTATATTTCAGATGTTTCTATTTTAGGGAATATAGATTAATGCTTATGAGTTTATATTTGTTATGGGATAAAATGATATCAAAATGTCTACTTCCCAGATGTACCTAATAATTGGTCTCATTTATGACCTATCTTGGTATTTTTTATTACTTTTATATCTTAAGAAGTGTTAACTATAAATATAAATAGGGTAATATTGGTTAAATATTAATTACCCCTGGAATGCCTTAAGGCAAATGTTCAGAGCCTGTATTTTGTCCAAACATAATAATAGTTGGTGGGGGGGTGGTCTTTATCAGCTGAAGGTGTTTCAGAGGAAATTCTTAGATAAATTAGAATACAAACACAAGGAAGGCAAAATGTTAGACAATTTATAAACTCAATTATTGTAACTGTCACACATTTCAAAAGTATAAAGCAATTAGTAAATACAGAATGTGGTACCTTCTTCACCACCAAGAAGCCGGCAGTACAGAGAACATAATAAAACTTGTATACCAAGCCAGGCCATGATATCTGATCATTCACTCAGAAACTTTTGCAAGATTCTGAAAGACCATGTTTTTTTGTACCATTTGGATTCTGGGAATAGCTAGGATTCTAAAAATAGTGCTAGAAGACCTAAATTTCATTTTATCTACCATTTTTTAATCAGAGAGACTCACAAACCTACACAGCTCAGTCCATGAGAAATCTTGAATTTATGGCCAAGAAGTAAGGAAGAGGGAAAGGTTTCATCTTTTGGTTTTCTATTATCAGCTGTTTTCTTATATCTAGGCTTCTGTTGTTAAAACTGGATGCTAAGTGGCTAGGGAATGTTATGTAGTTTTGTTCATTTTAGTAATGTACACTGTTGTTACATTGGAAACCTTTCAGAGTTTTTGTTAATAATATGGGCAATAAATTTGAGAGAGATATCATGTCTATTTTTTAATATTGAAATTTATTAGTTACTTAAGGAGTGGGCCTAAGAAAAAGGAAACTTTTTTATTTTTCAAATAAAGTGTAAATTGGTACACTTTTGGGGGTCATTTTAGCAATATTTATTAAAATTGAAAATGTTTACACTCTTTGTTCTGCAATTCTACTTCTAAGAATTTATTCCTCTGATAAACACATGAAGCTCTTTGCAATATTGTTAGTTTAAATAATTAGAAACAATAAAATTTTTTACTATTTTGTAAAATTTAAAGTAAATTATAGTACATGAAATTATGAAATATTATGCAATATTAAAATAATAAAGTAGATTAAAAGTAGATTAAAAATACTGATGTGAAAAGAAACCTCCAATATTATTAAGTGAAAAAAGCAAATAAAAAAATGGTGAGGGTTTAGAGGGTTGCACAGGGAATGGTTACACTGGTTATCCTGGGCAGGAGATGGTTTGTGAATAATTATAGCTTTTTAATATTTAATAGTTTGGATTTTAAAACAGCATATATGATTGTATTATGTGTAACTAAGATATTACAGAACTCACCCTGGCTGGTGTGGCTCAGTGGATTGAGAGCCAGCCTGTGACCCTAAAATATTATGGGACTTTAATCAACAGAATACAGTATACCCCAAACAGCAATAGCAAGACTGCATCAGCTACTTATCTTCCTGCCATATGTATATTTTAATCCTAACCTGAGGATATTTTCATTGATTTTAAAGTGAGATGAAGGGGGAGAGAGAGAGAAAGAGAGAAAACACCAGTGTGGAGAGAAACATTGGCTGCTTTCTGAGTGTGCCTCAACTAAGGTATGTACCCCAACCAGGAATCGAACCTGCAACTTCTTGGTATATTGGACAATGCTTCAACTGTCTTGCTGATGTTTTTAATATTCCGCTGGCAACGTAGGGTGGCAATGTTTACAACTGCAACTTAATATCTAGATTTAAAGTACAAAACAAGATATATTTGACCTTTTGGAAAGCGGAATTGAGATCAGAGACAATACTTTAAAATTGTTTCCCTAAAGAAAGTGCCTGCACTATTTGAAACTTTTTTTGGCCAATAAATAAATAATAAACTGAACCATGAAGACCGAATCCTGATTTTCTTGGGTATCCCTGCAGTGCTTGGCACATAGTAAATACTCAATAAATATTGACTGAATGATGGATGAATAGGCAGTTTAAGTCCTTTTAGTAGCAACCACTTATTGAAAGGCAGACTATTAGCAAGGATAGATGATATTGTTATTTCAGCTTCTTGGGGTGGGGGATATGTGCGTGCATGCACAGATGTGAGGCGGAAGATGGGAGTCTTAGGAAGAGCACAGGAGACAAGGTTTTTTGTTTTTTTGTTTTTTTTTTTAAGATTTTATTTCATTATTTTTAGAAAGAGGGGAAGGGAGAGAGGCAGAGAGGGAGACAGACATCCATGTATGGTTGCGTTTCACCTGCCTCCAGCCACAGACCTGACTGGAGACCTGGTTTGCAACCTGGTTATGTGCCCTGGCTTGAACCAAAGCGACCTTTGGGTTCACAGGCCGGCGCCTTATCCACTGTGCCACCAGCCAGGGCTATGGTCTTTTAATATTAAGTAAGAATATAGTATACTGAAAAATATTTGATAAAACTATTTTTACTTAAAGTTAAACTAATGTACTTTACTGCTTTCTAACTTGAGAACTGATCTAACCTGATAGAGGATTAGGAAAAATCCAGAGTGCTAACCATTACCAATTAAATCCAAAGGACATTTCAAAAAAATTCCTGTTACCTAATTTCTCAGTGGCATTTGATAGTATTGTCATTACCCTCCTTTAAAAATTCTCCTCTCAGCTCTGGCTGGTGGCTCAGTGGAAAGGTGCTGGCCTGGGAACCCAAAGAGCGCTGGTTCAATTCCCAGCCAGGGAACATAACCAGGTTGGTTGCAAGCCAGGTCTCTAGCCAGGTCCATAGCTGGAGGCAGGTGAAAGGCAATCACACATGGATGTTTCTCTCCCTCTCTTCCCTTTTCTTTGGAAATAATAAATAAAATCATTTTTAAAAATAAATAAATATTAAAATGCTCCTATCTTGGCTCTATGACATTGCACCATCCTCTTTGGCAACTCTTTTTCAGTCTGGTTTTCCAATATATCCTCCCTTATCTGTCATTCAATGTCAAAAACCCTCATGTTATAATGCTGGCTCCATGCCCTGAGCTCCCTCCCTGGGTGACAGCACCCATCCCAACAGTGCTCCAACAAGCTTCATGCCAGCAACTCCCACTTTTATCTCTGACCTGGACCTGGCCTCTGACCTTTACACTGATACCCTATTGTCAACTGGACATCTCCACTTGTAAATCTCAGAAAGATTGCAAAAGCAACCTTTCTCAAAGAACACTAGCTCTCCCAAACCTTATTCTCAGCCACTGCCTCCTCTTTCCATGAAAGACACCACCAGTGTTCAATGCCATGAGCTAAAAAACAAGGAAGCATTGCTATTGTCTTCTTCTTCTTCCCCTGCCATGCCCAAAGCACCACAAGGTCCTATCCTTGCTTCTTCACAAATTCATCCATATATGTCCATCTCCACTATTGCAATCCTAGTCCAAACAACATTAACAATGTAAGAGTATGTATTTTAAAACACATTCATTGGGTTGTATGTACTCTAGGATGTGTGGGCTTTTAGAAATTATACACATTTTTACCCATTAGATTTGAGAATATTGAGGATTGGTAGGGTTGTGGGAGAAACAGGCTAACTCAACAACAAAGGCTAGAAGAGGGAAATGTGCGGTTTTTGGAGAACAAACATTACCTTGATACCAAAGCCAGGTAAAATATCACAAGCAAAGAAAACACTGACCAATTGTCCTCATGAATGCAAAAACAAAAACCCTTGACAAAATGTTAGCAAATGGCTCCAGTAACATATAAATAATATAATATACCATGACCGAATTTATCATATGATTGCAAGGTTGGTTTAACATTCAAAAATAAAGTCATGTAATACAACATATTAATAGATTAAATTACAAAAACCATATAATCATTTGAATAGGTGCTAAAAAGCAATTATCAACATCCTTATCAAATTAAATTTAACAAATTAAAAGCTCTCAGCAAACTAGGAATACATAGGAACTTCCTCAACCTGATAAAAAATAATCTAAGAAAAGTTCATAGCTAACATTATGTTTAATGAGGAGACTGAATACTTTCTTCCTGAGATTGGGCACAAGGCAAGACTGTCTGCTCTTGCCACTATTATTAAATATTGACCTGAAGGTCCTAGTCGCTGCAATAAGGTAAAGAGAAAAACTTAAAATATACTAACTGATAAGGAAGAAATAAAACTCTTCACTCACAGTGACATGGTTCTGTATATAGAAAATTCCAAGAAACCCTCTAAACATCAATTAATAAACCAGTTCAACAAGATAGTAGAATCCAAGATAAATATACAAAAACCAATTGTATTCTACACACTAGCAGCAAACTATAAAAAAAAAAAATGAAATTAAGAAAACTATTCCATTTATAACAGCATGAGAATGAATAAAATACTTTGGAATAAATTTAACAAAAGAAATGCAAATCTTGTACACAAAAAAACTAAAACATTGTTGAGAGAAACTGAAGATCTAAATTTCATGTAGCTATATAGGAAGACTCAATATTGTCTAGGCAGTAAATCATCTTTAAAATGCATATGGCAATCCCCCCACCCCTGCCAATTGATCAATAAACTGAATGCAATCTTCATTTAAATCCCAAACCCCAGCTGCTTTTTTTTTTTTTTTAACAAGCTGACCCAAAATTTATATGGAAAAGCAAAGCTAAACATCTTGAAAAGAACAAAGTTGGAGTTATATTACCCAATTTAAAAACTTACTATAAATACATAGCAATTAAGGTAGTATGGCATCGGTGCAAGGATAAGCAGATATAATAGATCAGGGGAATGGAATTGAGATCCCTGAAATAAACTCTTACATTTACAGTCATCTTTTCCCCCCTAGGATCATGAGTCAATTTCTGGCATCTAGTGGGTATTCAATGGAAGGTTTATGAATTAAGGCAAACCTTTTAAAATATTGGTGGGAACAAAATACAAAATACACATTGGAGGTTAGAAGTAAAATATATATTGGTGACAAGGTATATTTTCCAGAGATATATGAAGGAATAGGCAAGAGTATAGATTCATAGATGCCCTTATTTTTCCTATATTAGGAAAGGCATAGCTATCATGACACATCTTTACTTTTCACCTGCAGCATAAATAATACTTTTATACAACTATATCAAAGAAAATGCATTGGAAGTCATTCCCTATATTTTCAAAACTCTCTTCAAAGTTTAGCTGGCACTGTTTTATGTGCTCATTTCCAACTATTCAAAAGGACCAAAAGCTTTGCTACACGCTTCAAATTAAGGAAAACTTCTGAAGTCTGAGAAACACTTTTATATCAAAAGTCTAAGAATGTTCCTTAAAATTAAAAAGAAAACACATTAGGGAGGACTCAAGAAATGGTAGTATTGAAGCTCTTGCATTGTACGTAAGAAGGCAGGGGCATTTCAGAAACAAAGCACCAAGACAGTAGCCTTAGGCAGGGAAGTTGAGGTCAACTGTACCTGAGACACCCTCCCCACTGCCAGGGCCATTAGAGGTGCCAGAACCCGGGGCACTGTTGGCACGAGCCCTCTTTACCCCGTGTGCTACCCCATTATGACTGACAAGGATGAGAGTTAATGTGCTGCACGGAACATGGTGGTGCTTCACTTGTGCCAAGGTTGCTCAGCCTCCAGTTCTGTCTCAACATAAACAAGAGTGAGAAAGAAGGGAGGGTGGAAACAAGGGAGAGGAAAGGAAGAAGAGGAAGAGAAGAGAGAACAGAAGGAGATGGGGAGAGAAGACTGGGAGGAGACAGTTGAACATGTGCCCTTAGAATCTCTTTCTCTGTAACTGGCAGTTGTCTTACAAAATAGAGACATGATACCAATAATACAGGATCAATATTCACCTTCCGAATCTTTGTTGTAGAAAACACCATGTGGGTGCAAAGAGTAAGGTCGGGAAGCAAAATTCTTTAAGTGGATAACAATCACATCCCCCACTTCAGCCCTCAAGATGGGGCCCAGGAAGCCAAGCCAGCGTGGTTTGGGGATCTCTCTGGAATAGGTGTCATCTGTGTAGTGTCTGTACACAGCCTTTTTGTAAAGACGGCCTATCCTGTTGGGCCCTCTTTCGAGAAATAAGGTTGCAAGTCTAAAAATAAGAAGAAAAATATTTTAAGATTAAAAAAAAATCTTAACAGGTCATAAAGTACATGCAAATGTGATTTCTTCTTTGGTGTTCATCATAATCCTATAGCCACGGTAGAGAAGGTAAGATTCTCCCCAATTTACTGATGAGGAAACTGAGGCTAAGAGAGTTAAGTGACAAGGCAAAAGGCACAAATAGTATTCACAACTGAAATAAAACAAAACCAAAGACTAAAGTCATGCTGTCCCCTAGTTCCTTTTCATTCAACAGCATCCCCACTCCTTGCCTTCGTTTTTTCATTTGACCAACACTAATATACATTTACTGCATTCCCAACACTTTGCTAGGTACTGTGGAGGGATACAAAAGAGTTCTTGATGTAATAATAGAAACATTAAGGAACTGCATAGAGCAGTATTTGATTAAGTGCCAAATATGTGGTTGATGCAACAGATACAGGCTCAGATTTTCTAGGAATATATTAGTTCAGAGAAGAGGAAGATTGCTGTGGGTCAATGAGGTCAGAATACACCTCATGAAAAATGCAGGAATTAAGGAGAAGTAGGATTAGATAACAAAATGGAAAAGTGGGGACACTAAGCAGGGACAGAGCACAAGCAACGAGAAAGGAGCAGTACACATAATATTGGATGTTGTAGGCTGGGACTGGGTCTGGAAGGGAAGCAGTGAGAAGTATGGATACATGTAACTTCTGGGAAAAGCCTGACCATGAACTTCAATTCCAGGTTGAAGAATTTAGGATTTATCATGGAATCACTGAGGACTCTTGGAGGTTTTTCATAAAGTGGTGACATGATAATCAGTATTTAAGGACCACGTCATGTTATCCCCATGATAGTTTTAGACAAGTTAGGCAAAGGGGAAAGCACAGGTGAGGGGCAGGGAGGCTATCAGGAGACCAGCAGAGATGGGGGTGGGTATAGTGTTACAATAGAAAAAAAAGCCAGGAGGGAGGGGGGACAGATGTGAAAAAAATGTGTTCTAAGATTTGATGGGAACAGATGGCCTCCTGAGGCCCCAGGGTGAACACAACACTCAGTTCCAGGGTCTGGGAGCTTGAGACAAATAGCAGCAATGGTGTCACCACTTCAGAGGTGGCCAATCTTCTCCTGGGAAGGTGGAACTCCCTTCCCCACTCAGTCTATGCACTTAGGGCTCCACCTGCAGACTGGCTTCTGCTTGAATAAAAGCTCCACCACTCCTGAGTGCTGTCATCCTAGCACAGCTGTGTCCCGCTGGGGGTGAGAGTCAAGTCTGGCCCTCGTACACACTCCTGCTCTTGCTCGTACATGCATTCCCTCTCAGTCACTCTGTAAACTTTATGACAAGCCTTGTACTCAGTTCTGGGATACAGAGGAAAAAGACAGAGCTTGGAAGGAGCTCTCATTCTAGAAGAGTAAGTAAGACATGAGAACATACACTCTGTCCTAGGACACCTAATCTGGGGTGAAAGACAGATTAGGAAAGGTTTTCTAGAGGAAGTTATGCCAAAATATTGTCTCAAAGAGCCAAGAGGAGTTAGTTACCCAAGCAATGACATAGAAAGGGCTAAAGGATAGACTCTTTGGAATTCAGCCAAGTCAGTGCTTCTTTGATCTGAGAGTGCACCTTTCTCATTGTCATGCTAAGTGCTTTGGAGGGGGCTCCACCCGAAGCTCCAGTGATTGAAGCAGGTGACTCAACGTAACCCATGAGACAACAAGTCCCCTCAGATATTGGTAGAGGGAAGCCTTGTGATCCAGGCCTGGCCAGTGTGGATGCCTGGGCAGGCTAGTAATCTGGTGCTCTGGGCATGGGGATAACATGACGTGGTCCTGGGTAATTAATATGTGCCTCCAACTGCTATTTGCAAAAAATAAAAACTGGTTCAGCTCTTATTCAGAGGAAAGGCTGAGTGCTATGGAGAGGAGAAGGTGGACTGGTGGCAGCAGTTCTCACCTTTCCTTGGTCACAAGATGAGAAGAAGGTGCCCACCCTACAGTTCACGGAACCAAGCCCTCTTGGAAGGGACTTGAGTGACACCCTGTTATTCCTTGAACATGTACCCTGGGGTTTCCTCCTTCCACCTCCAAAACCCCATCTCAAGTAGGTGATTCTTTCCTACCACATACATACAATACTTGCCCTAGAAAAGTTCTGGAAGTTGTCATTTTCTCTACCTTCCATGTCATTTCCAGTGAATTTTGTCCCCCCAAACCCCGCCCCAGTGATACTTCCAACATCCCCATGAGTTCTGGTGTTCTTTAGAGCTAAGGCCCAGCTGCCTGCCTCTTAATCTGAGGACCCCTGGAACTCTCCCACCTCCAAGGCCAAAGCCATTCTCCCTAAGAGGGACTATGTTGCTGACAGGTTGACCATGTCCTATGATCATATTAGGTGGTCTGAAGCAAGATGGATGCCTCAGCCAGTTAGAGTAAGAAAGTAATAAGGTTGTGAAGAAATCACTTTTAAACTATAAACCATGCTATGTTCTGTTTAAATTCTTTTCTTTCTAATTTTGTTATGCTGTAAGCTTTAGTTTATAAATTACAAGAAGGCAAGGTGGCTGTAAACCCTACTTGTCATCAGGTCCATGGGAGAAAGAAAACAGTCCTTGGAAGGCAAGTCCAGCCAACCAAAGCTCATTAGGTCACTGGATGGATTTCTGGAGAGTTGTTCACTGGATATTTTCTAGTAGCCACAGACTCTATTCTGAACCCAGGTGTTGTGAGACATGCAGCTGACCCTTGAACAACACGGGTTTGAACTATGTGGATCTACTTACATGCTGATTGTTTTCAATAAATAAAGCTGGTCCTTTGTATTCTTGGGTTTCACATCCATAATTCAAACAGCCATAGATACAAACAACCATGGATACAAAAGAGCATTTTCGCATTCCTAAACGCAGATTCCCAATTGCAGATAGAATGGTCCTCTCACTAATCTACTACAGGCTCCCAACACACACACCCACCTACACAAACACGTAGTCACACATGCAAATGCACACTGAGCAAACGTTCCTTATCATGAATTGTCTGGCAGAGTCACCCTAACAAGAGGCGAGCAGAGTGGGGAGGGGAATGTTTGCTAACTTCCTACAGCACTTAGTGCATATTTGCATATTTTAGCAATGAGTTATATATTGACTTATTTTGCACATTCCTGAATATGTATCAGTCATATCACCTAAAAAGCCAGTGTTCACCTCAAGGAGGGATTAGGTTTACTCCAGCAGTAGCTTCCAAATGCCCACCTAACTCTAACAGAATTATCTGGAATATTTGCCCAAAATTTAGGTCCCCAGGTCCCATTACATGGCAACCAAATCAGACTTCCTGGTGTCTGGACTGTGGTCTCTACCTGTTTCCTAAGCTCACTAAGCAACTCTTTCTGCAGAGCTTGCCAGAGCTTGCCCATTCAGTCCTCCTAGCATAAGGGGAGGGCAACGAGCATTTGTAGTTAGGTGGGGCCATGAGATTTTGGCAAATGGTCCCTGAGCAGAGGTGACATGTGCCACCTCTGGGCCAGGACATTTAATTGCAGGACCCCCTGACTTCCCCTGCTGCAGGGGAAGCCTCCGGGAAAGGCAATGAAGCCCCAAGACCTCCACAGCCTGGCTTGCTCCTTTGCGCAGGTGTCCTGTGGTCATGAAACCCAGTGCATGAGAAACACACCTCTGTGGGGTAAAGTCCCTGAGATTTGAGGGTTTTCTGTAACTATAGCTCTGCCTGACTTATTGTAATGCAATTCTCATGCAGATGCAAGTTTGGAAGTCACACTTCTGTAGCACTTAGCACAAGCACCATAAGAACTATCTGAGAGGGGAGTAAAAAAGGGATGGATGTAATACAACAACAATAAAATTAAAAAAAAAAAAAAGAAGAAGAAGAAGAAGAGAAAAAAGGCTAAATAAAAGGAAAAAAAAAAGAAAGAAAGAACTATCTGAAATCACAGTAACTATTTGAAACCTTGGGAACTACTGAAAGTGGAAAAGGCAGGGAAGAAATGGAAGTAGTAACAGAAAGGAGTATTTTTGGTGTCTATATGGCCAGCCATCCCTAAGAAGATATTATGCATTTGTAAGAGTAAGACAGAAGCTCTAGCTTCTACGAATTCTAAAAGTTGCAAATCTTGCCCCCAGACAAAGCAAGAGGTGATTTCAGGAAGCCATTCACAGGAAGCAGCCTGAGGTGTAGCTCGAAGGCATGCTGTTGGAATGCCTGAGTTAGTGAGCTGTATATTGTTTGTAGTGTAGCCTCAGGAAGGCCCCATGGTGAGGGTCTGAGCAATCACTGCCTCTCAATTTCATCCCCATCATACATTCTAACATTTGACTCAAACTGAGCAGATACCTCTTTCCTGCTAGAAAGAAATCCAGGTTGAACTGGAAGTTTCACATTAGCAACTGCTTTAAGGACAAAATGTGTTCACATTGGCAAGGCCAGGGGCAGTACCATGAAGAGAGATACCTTCCAAAAGCAGGTGAGATTAACCACTGTGGGAATGAACCTGCTGTGAGGATCAGCTAACCAGTGCAGAGCTGGACTCCAGGTTAGTGTCTGAGGACTTCATAGCTCACTAGGCATGTGCACCCAACAGCCTGGATCTTTTAGTGGAATCCCTCCACCTCCTTTCAACCACTAAGCAATTGTTGAACCTCTACTGTATATGAGACATTAGTCTAAAAACTGGGGCCAAGATGTGTAAATCTCAGTCCTGCCCACAAGAGACTTACCAACTGGTTGGGAGGACAAAACATATGCATTGGAGAATAAATAGCAACACCCAGTTTTTATATTAAGTGGCAAAGTACATCATATAGAGCTGAATATCTGAGTGTGTGAGTGTGTATCAGGGGGAGAACAGGGTGAGGATGAGCTTCCGTGTAAGAACAGCTGAGGGTACAGTAGGACAAATGTATGAGATCATAATAGTCACAATGTGGACGAGCAACTGTGTTTGAGAAGAAACATAGCTCACAGAGGAGAAAACAGAATCAGATTGAGACAAGTGAACGCTTGGCAAAGAGAAGGGTGGAGATGGCAAATTATACATTGCAACTCAGGTGCAGCCACACCCTCCCTAATTAGATTAATCATTTCAAAGCTGTCCCATCTAAGTGATGTGTTTCTAGTCACAATTTCTCACCCCTGGTTCCCTGGCACCAACCATCTCAAGTTCTTCATTCTCGCATTTCATTTCCACAGAAGCCCCTCAGAACATGCAACAACAAATTCACACAGTGAAGGGAAAAGAGAATGAGCTTGAATCCCAATTACCCCACTTGATGTTGTGAGATCTTGGGGAAGTGTCTTAGCTTCTCGGAACCCCCATTTCCTTGGCTGTCAACCATGACCATGACAGAGTCATCATGGGCAGTAAATGAGGCGGGATGCGGAGTCCCTGTACAATGTCTGGATAGTGAGTGCTAAATCAATGGGAGTCATAATCATTGCTGGCGAAGCTCTAATTGGAAAAGAGGTGAATTTGGCCATTTGAAGTCTTTCCCACAGAGCTCTAGCTCTCTGAGAAACCCTTGAGATAGGAGAGATACCGTGATGACTAACACTTCTTGTGTGCCAGGCATCACTTCTGATACCCATCTGAGGGGCTGATACTGGCTTTCAAAAATAAGTCCACATCCTAACCTCCTCAATTGGGAAAAGGGCCTTTTTAAATGCAATTATGTTATGGATTTTGAGATGAGGGATGATCCTGGATTATCCAGATGGGTCCTTAACACCACCAAAAGTGTTCTTATAACAGGGATAAGACACGCAGAGGAGAAGGTGATATGAAAATGGAGGCAGAGGTTGGCATGATGCCCTCTCCTCAAGCTGGGGATTGGCAGTAGCCACCAGGAGCGGGAACAGTCAACATATGGATCCTTCCTTAGAGCCTCCAGCTGGAGTATAGCCTCTAGAACTGGGAAAGGATACATTCTATTGTTTTAAGCCACCCACTTTATGATCATTTATTACAGCAGCCTCAGAAAGCTCATACACACCACCACCACCACCACCATCACCATCACCAAGCAAGGACTACCATTATCCCCACTTTACTGATAAGAAAAGTTAGGCAAAGGGAGATTCACTTACTTGCTTAATAAGTGGGGCAAGAATTCTAAGCTTGTCAATTGATACCAGAGCCTCACATCTACCAGCAAGCCAGGCTGCCTTGGCATCTCTGAAAGACCACTACTGGGCTACACCTGGCCAAGGAAGCCTCTGGTTCCCCTGACTGGGGCAGATCTATCACTCCTTTGCATGGCATGGAAAGCTTTCAAGATAATGCCTAGAACATAGTAAGGACTCAATGACAGTTAGCAATCAGTGTTGTCTGTGAGTTCTCTAGAACCCATTAACCAGGCCTTGGAGCTCCACTCTCTGGAGGTGAGGGGGATCAAGAGGGTATTCTTGAAGGGTGAGAAACAGAGGGAACCAAGGTAGGGGAAGGTGGCAGAGGCTTCAGGCTGCCTTGTGAAATTCATGACCCCCTTCCTCCCAGAATTAAACCCTGCTGTTATTCAGGCCAAAAAGCACATAACTGAAAACTTTATTTTCAAGTCCCTTTTGTGGCTTGGAGTATCCAATAATATATAAGTAAAATTGGTTGAGTAGGGTTTCCATGAGAGCCCTTTAAAGGGCTGGTGCAGAAGAAACTGTGCTCTTTCTATCTTTTCTTTTACTTTCTTCCCTCCTGGAACATATACATAAGGGCTATATTCCAGCGGCCATCTTGTGACCATGCACTTCCTTGAGCAGTAAAATCACATGCTAGGAATGATGAGTCAGAACTTTTTAAGGCCCCTGAAATCCTATCATACCAACTGTCCTACCAGCCTTGGACTACCCACATGTAGATCTCTTTTAGAGGAGAATACAAAACCCTAATTTGTGTAAGCCATCTATTCTTGTTGCTACTGGCAGCCAAAAGCAATTGCTAACTAATTCAGGGAGTAACAGCAACCCCAGGATATTCACATGACATCACGTCCAACACATGAATTTTTTCCTGCTGATAAGATAAAAGTCGAGATTTGAAAGTCACTGTCTTTTTAAGACTGAGTCCTAATAAGATGAAATCCTTCCTTTGATTTAAAAACTTACAGAAATTAGCCCTGGCTGGTAGCACAGTAGATAAGGTGCCAGCCTGCAAGCCCAGAGGTCACTGGTTTGATTCCCAGTCAGGGCACATAACCAGGTTGCAAGCCAGGTCTCCAGCCAGGTCTCCAGCCAGGTCCATAGGTGGAGGCAGGTGAAAGGCAACCATACATTGAAGTCTCTCTCCCTCTCTGCCTCTCTCCCTTCCCCTCTCTCTAAAAAATAATAAATATCTTAAAAAAAAAAAAAAACTTATGGAAGTCTCTCTCTTCTCCCACCAGCTTCCATTCAGTTGGTTCTTTCAGACAGATATATAGGTTTCTCCTTCACACCCACCCTAAAGCCTACTCCTAGGGGGCGCTCAAAACTCTTTGCCATCAGTGCTGCTGGCACAATAGTGTGGTTGCGACAGCCCCCCTAACTGACCCTACAAACTTGGGGTTTGAGCAGTTGTCAGCTGCACTCATGTCCAGGTGTGATCTTCGAGTTAACGCCCACAAAAACCTCCGCATTTCACTGGGAAGAAGCCTGCACGTGTTGGTTGCTTTAATGAGGGCTTTGGTGAGAATTGTGGCTTTAAACAAGGTGACCCCACTCTGGTTCCATTAGAGACCAGGCTTTACCACAGAAGCACAATCACACCTTAATTAAGTGTTTTATGAGCTCAAGCAGGACTGGCATGAATGGATCAAATGCTGACACCGTCCCCAGGCAAATCAAAGCAGCCCTGCGTCTCCATTAAGAACAACAGGAAAGAGGGGAATATATTCTTCAGGAAAAGTATTTCTAAATAGTTAGAACTTGTATATCTTATACTTACTAGAAAATGTCAGTGCATATAATCTCAATTATATATTTGAACCCTATGATCAGACAAAGGTACCAAATTGGAAAGTCAAATTGCACCATCTGAATACTGTAATGTCTCAGTAAAATGATTTCAATTCATTTCCTATATCATCCTTATGAAATAGGAATATTAGGCTCTTATTGCTGCCTAATTTTAATTTCCAAGTTTTTTACATCACCTTATTTCCCTAATTTTTGCTAAGAGACTTTAGGGATTATATTTCAACTCCCTTATTATACAAACTAAAGAAAGTGATATTTGGAGAAACTATGTAACATGCTCAAGGTTACACAGCAAGTTAGGGTCAGAGCGAAGACTGGAAGTCAGGTTTCCTGATTACCATTTCAGGCTTTTTCTACTCATGTTGGGACAGTGGGAGTCTCACTCTCTTGGACCTCCAAGTATCAGGTGGTTGTGTGGTTCTGAACATCCTAACTAGCAGACTGTCCTTAGAAGTGCGGGAGGCCTAGTGACAAGCATGGTTGCATCATCCAAGATGACCCCTTGTTCCTAGGAAAATGGTACCACATAAAGCACACATACTGAACTTCACACATGTCCCACAATGTGACAACTGTGATATGTGTGAGTGGTAGCACCTCAGACATGTGTTCTGTGGTCTTCAAAAAGGACTGGCACCACTGTGCCTTCTTAGGGACTTGATCTGGGCCACCTGCCACATCAGCTGCACTTTCTGACATAATTGTTGATATAAAGAAACCAATATACATCATGTATTCAATCAGGCTCCCTTTTCAAGAGTCAGCAGTCACCCTGCATTAATACTGTCCCTTTATACACCAAAAGGAAACATGTGGAGACTTTGGCATCCAAGCGTGACATCTAATATGCTAGCTGCCCCTAAAAGGCAGGAGTCATCTCACATGGAACAACAACACTCAGGAAGCCACTTCATTCTAATCTGATATCAAACTGTTTTAGTTATGGCTTTTTTCCTTTTCACTGTCATCAACTAGTTTTATACATCATTTTGTACATCCTTCAAAGCATTATCTTATGGCTGAAAAGAAAGTCCTTAACTTCTTTCTACACCCAGCCTTGTGGAAATAGCATTCTAGTATTTGAGTTTTTAAAGTATTGAATATTTTGGTTTTCTAAATGAATATGTAACTGGTTTGGCCACTGACACCAGTGATCATTTTCAGTGTCTCTCTGGGAAAAGTGACAAGTGAAATAACCTGCCTTTGGCATGAATTGAGTCTTTCTAGAAACTTCTTATTACTGGAATCCTTGGCTTCCTCAAAGATGAGTTTAATTCAGCAGGAAAGGGTCACCTTTGCCAAGAAACAGGTTTCACAGCTATATGGCAAGTACTTCATGGAACCTCAGTTCCTGGCTTGTAAAATGGGAATAAGAACATGTACAAACAATAGTAAATTAAAAGTCTCTAATGGAATTCCTATGTAAGAATAAAAAACAAAACATATTGACATGGACATTTTAGGTAAAAGATAGAATTATTTTTTTATTCAACCATATAGAAAGGTAGTCCAATATCACTTTGAGCGTAAGAAGTATACTCACTATACTCAATACACACATCTTAGTCTTGCATCCATTACCTGCTCACAAGGACTATTTCCCATTGAGCAGTTTTTTGAGGACAGCAGAGCTCTATTTTTAGGGAAGGATGCTAGCAGTTAGGGTAGCATTTCAATCTCATAACCATGTGTCATGGCAAAGACTACCACCATCAATGGTCAACGTATGTGGGATTCAAAGAAGTCAAGAACTTTCTTTGGAAATAGCCCCTGGACACTAAATTTCCTGGTAAAAGCTTAAGGAAAAGTCTTTTCTGGCAGCTGGGCTGGCACAAGCATCAGCCTTTTTTAATTAAAAATAAAATTAAGATAAAATTAAAAACTATCATCCTTCTTTAATTAAAACAAAAAAACAAAAACAAAAAAACCCCATGACTATATCACTTTTGTGGCATAACCTGGAAGTTGTGTGTCCAAGCCAACTGGATCTTAGGTCTTTCCCCAGGGCAGGGGAACCTGACTCTGAAAGATTTGTTGGCAAACCCTGTCTGTTCCTGAATCTTATCACCTTTAGAAAATAGAGCTTAAATGCTGGATATAATGGGGTCTGCCTATCAGAAAGAAGCAAGCATCCAAATATCTAACAGTGGTTACCAGAACATCTAAAAAAATGGTCTAAGAAGTACAAAGTTGAACATATGCATGAGAACTTCCGGAGCTGGGGGCAAAGTGGATGACTTCAGAGGGAGCTCCAGGGAACAAGTAAAAAATATAAGGCACAGGATTCTTCCAGAGAGACAGGAAATAAGGGCTATTTTCTGCAAAATTAAAATTGGGGATATGGAGCATTCTATAACCATCTCACCCAGCTGTGCCATGGGCTGTGGGGATAGGATATTGCCCTCAGATTGAATGAGTCGGGGCTGGATCAAGCCTCTCACCAGTGGGAAAAAAAAGCCATATCTAATGAACTCAAGGAAGCCCTTAAAACCAGCCAAATCTATTATAACTGTCCCTCTTTTAAACATTGTAAAGCAAAAATAAAACATAATTACCTATAGCATACTTACAGATATTTCCAGTGATAATATTTTATTTCAAAAATAAAAGCTAAGCCCTGGCTAGTGGCACAGTGGATAAAGCGCCGGCCTGTGAACCCAAAGGTCACTGGTTTAATTCCCAGCCAAGGCACATAACCAGGTTGCAAGCCAGGTCTCCAGCCAGGTCCCCAGCTGGAGGCAGGTGAAAGGCAACCATACATTGATGTCTCTGTCCCTCTCTGCCTCTCTCCCTTCCCTTTTCTCTAAAAATAGTAAATGAAATCTTTCTTAAAATCTTTAAATAAATATAAATAAATTAAAACTTTAAAAACACTCTGTATTTTATCAGTGAAAAAGTCTTGAAAATTTTCCAATTTTCATCCCAAGGATTGCCATTCTGTTCTGTAACAAACTGAATCTAGAACCCTCCTGAACTTACTAGACGTGTCTAATGAAAACTGTTCATTTATAGAATGAGCCATTATTCAAACACCTGGCTCATGTACATGGCTCTGCCCATACAAGACTTTGAACAGAAGGCCCAACAAATAGATGGTGTTAAAAATATCACTTCCAAGCTACAACTTCCCTCACTCAGGCTAGGGCTTTCCAAGCATATACAAAACCCCTCCTGTTGATTTAGATCAACTCACCCCCATTATAACCACCCAAGGAACACAATCTTCCCCATCTTGAGTGAAAATGAAGCCAAACCTGGGAATCTATGGGGACCCCCATGTTCACTCACTTGTCTTCTGCGAAACTTTTCCCAGTAATAATGTTCTTCCCTTGGGGTACATAGTCCCAGTATTCTTCCACAATCCCAATGTGGTATGTTCTGGTAACTGGGCCAGCCAGCCCAGACACACCCAGGAATGTGATGAGAAGGATGCAGTCAGCCTGTTGCTTCCAAGGCATTTGTGGATATAACTCAGGCAAGCAACCTGTGCAGGAGGCAATCCTGCCTGTCCCTCCCCCTCACTCGCAGTTATAAGTGAGAAGTGGACACAGCCCAGCTCCTCCTCCTTAGTAGCTTGGGGCTGGGACAGAGGCTGACAACTCATATAAGCAGAGCAAGCTGGATGGGGCAGTTGCTGTGACAACAAAACCTTTGCCAACCATCCAAGAAATGTGTAACTGGCTTATTTGTTTAGGGCCCAAGCCAAACAGGCCTGTTTCTGTAGATTTTGGTGCTCTGCTCTGATATTACTCATTCATCATTACCAGGAATGGCAGTGCAATTAGCTAGGCTAATAGGTTTCCCTGCCTTCCTTCTCTTCTTTTCCTCCACACCTATTATAGGAACATATTAAAATATGGACACTGGGCTGGCTGAGCAGAGCATCAGGAAGAATCTCAAGCACTAAAGGCTTCATCTCTGTCGGTAGCACAGGGGGCGTGATGCAATCACCCTTCACCATCTTCCAACTTGTTTTATAAGGATACATGAAACAATCAACTCTCATATAAAGATCATAACAACATTGTAAAACCTCACTAATTTTTCATTTGCTCATGAACCATCTCTGCCAAATTCAAATCCTACCAACAGAAATTAAGAGCTCAATCACCCAGGTCAGCCAAAAGTCTAAAGGTTATCATCCCTAACAGTGAGCTGCCTTTCTGAGATGAGTAAAAATGATACAGGAGGAATACCCTTCAGGCACATGAAGTCAAAATTCAGTAGCAGATCTTTGAGTCAAACAGAGAAGAGAGGTCTAATCCATGACTTAGAATCTCAGTATTTGAAGAGACTTCATCCAACCCTGGAGGAGAGCCAATCTGGTCTCTAGATTTGTTCTCGGGGCTGCACAAGTGGAATGGAGATAGTCTCTTGGCTGGGCTTCAAGGTCAGACAGACTTGTGTTTGAAATCCAGCCCCACTACTTACTGACTTAGTGGCATTGAAAAACCACTTGACCTCTGTAAGCCTGGATCTGTAAAACAGGGATGGAGGGATTGTTAAACAGATTTAAAGAATGACATGGAAGCAAATCTAGATGACCTTGGGTTTGATGATGTCTTTTTAGATACAATACCAAAGACACAATACATGAAATAAATAATTCATAAGCTGGACTTCAAAACAATGTGTTCAGTGAAAGATACTGTCAAGAGAATGAGAAGAAAAGTCACAGACTGGAAGAAAATATTTGCAAAGTACGAATCTGGTAAAGGGCTGTTATCTAAATTATACAAAGAACTAAAACTCAACATAAGGAAACAAACAACCTGATTTACAAAACTCAACACCAAAAAACAAACAAACAAAAAAAAAAAAACACAATTAAAAATGGACAAAGACCCTTGCTGGTGGCACAGTGGATAAGGCACTGTCTTGCAACTCCAAAAGTTGCTGGTTCAATTCCCCAGCCAGGGCACATAATCAAATTGCAAGCCATGTCTCCAGCCAAGTCTGTGGCTGGAGGCAGGTGAAAGGCAACCATACACTTATGCCTCTCTTTCTCTCTGTTTCTCTCCCTACTCCTCTCTCTAAAAATAATTAATAAAATATATATTTTTAAATGGACAAAGAAACTAAATAGATACTTCCCCAAAGAGGACATATAGAGGGCCATAGACATATGAAAAGAAAGGGAAATGCAAATTAAAACCACAATGAGATATCACCTCACACCTGTCAGAATGGCTATCATCAATAAATCAACAAACAAGTGCTGGCAAGGATGTGGAGAAAGGGGGAAATCTTCTGCACTACTGGTGGGAATGCAGACTAGTGCAGCCACTGTGGAAAGCAATATAGAGATTCCTCAAAAAATTAAAAATGGATCTATCTTTTTAAAAAAAGATTTTATTCATTACTTTTAGAGAAGGGCAGGGAGGGAGGAAGAAAGGGAGAGAAACATCAATATATGATTGCCTTTCACCTTCCCCCAGCTGGGGACCTGGCTGAAGGCCTGGCTTGCAACCTGGTTATGTGCCCTGACTGGGAATCAAATCAGCAACCTTTGAGTTCACAGGCTGGTGCTAATCCACTGAGCCACACCAACCAGCATGGATCTACTTTCTGACCCAGCAATCCCACTTCTAGGAATATATCCAAGGGAACCCAAACCACTCACTCTAGAGAATAAGCACCTCTATGTTCATTGCAGTGTTATTTACAATCACTGAGATAATGGAAGCAGCCCAAGTGTCCATCAGTAAATGAGTGGATAAAACAACAATGGGACATTTATACAATAGAATGATACTGGACTATAAAAAAGAAGAAAATTTTACCCATTGTGATGGTATGGATGGACCTAGAGAACATTGTGCTGAGTGAAATAAACCAGTCAGAGAAAGACAAACACCACATGATTTCACTCATATACGGAATCTAAAGAGGAAACTGAACTAACAAGGAAAATAGAGACAGATTCATAGATAGAGAGCAGGATGACAGTTAAGGGGGTAATTTAGGAGGTGGAGGGATTGAGGAAATAGGAAAAAGGACTCATGGATAACAGTGTGATAATTGCAGTGGGGGGCGCTATAAGAGGACTAAATAATAATGGAAAAAATTCAATAAATGAGTTAAACTTTTATTTAAATGAACAAAAGATGTCAACAGACACCTTATCAAAAAAAGATAGGTGAAAAATAAGCATATGAATAAAGTCCTACTTTATATGTCATCTGGGAAATAAAATTAAAACAGCAGTATGGTACCACCACACACCTATAAGAATGGTCATAATCTGACTACACTAAATGCCATGAGTGTGTGGAGCAACAGGAACTCTCATTGATGGTGGGAATGCAAAGTGGCACAGCCACTTTGGAAGACAGTTTGCAGTTTCTTACAAAACTAAACCCATAGCATACATGAAATATTTTACAATTTTATTTGTTAATTATACTTCAATAAAACCTAGAAAAACTAAATATAGCCTTACCATATGCTACATCAGTCATACTCTTCGGTATTCATCCAAAGAACTTGATAACCTATGTCCATGTAAACCTCTGTACCCAGATGTTTATAGCGTGGCAGCTTTATTCATAATTGCCAAAACTTGGGAGCAACCAATATGTCCTTCAGTAAGTATATGAGTAAATAAACTATGGTTTAATAAGACAATGGAATATGATTTAGCACTAAAAGGAAATTAGCTATCAAGCAATGTAAAGACACAGAGAAGCCTTAAATGCATATTACCAAGTAAAATAAGCCAATCTTAAGATCTATGTATTGTATGATTTCAACTAAATGACATGATGAAAAAGATAAAATTATGGAAATAGGAAAAAATACCATTGGTTGCAAGAGGGGTTTTAGAGCAGTGAAACTGCTCAGTATGATATTACAGTGGTGGGTACATGTCATTATACATTTGTCCAAACCCATAAAATGTACACCAGCAGTGTATCCTACTGTACATTATGGACTCTGGGTGACAATGATGTATCAATGTAGGTTCATCAAATGTAATAACTGGACCATTCTGGTCAGGGATTTTGGTAATAGAGAGGCCAAGGCTATGTGGGGCAAGGGGTACATGAGAAAACTTTGTACCTTCTGTTAAATATTGCTGGAAAACCAAAACTACTCTAAAATAATAAAAAGCTATTTTAAAAAGGAAAAAAAAAAAAAAAGACTTTAAAAGGTGATGTCTATCAGTCTACTATATCCCCCAGCATAGAGTAGATATGCAATAAAACGTTAAAGTCCTTCTTGCCCATTTACACTCTCTGGGAGAGACTATACCTCAGCCTGTGTGATAACAGACCCCCATTTTCACCAATCTTCTTTGGCTTTCTTCCCTAGAGTCCCACCCACCATGTCTTCCATCAACCTCAAGTAAGAAAGTTATGTTTTAATCTTGAATTACTTGATTGGGGTTTCAATGGCTAATAAAATTATATAAGTTTCAAGGTTACAATTCTATAATACGTCATCCATATGTGTATTGTAGTGTGTTCACCATCCAAAGCCTCCTTGAAAACTCTAGAGATGTGTTGTAGCATGAGTGTAGAATTAATGCCCATTTTAGCTCATAAAATATATGCTGAGTACCCTGTTTCATAGCCAGGCTCCTAACATCTTGGATTTATTGATTTGTCTTTACATTGGGACACTTGTTGAGTAATTGCCATAGCAGATTTCCCTTTAACTGAAAACTACTCCTCAATGAGTTTGAACACTGAGTGAATTTGTTGAACAGCCACTGTAGAAGGATTCTCAAGGCAAACCTGGGCATAGTCTCCAAAGTAGGGAGGGCTTTAGGAGTTCTTGGAATTTGGAAATGTCTTGGACCAAATACATTTTGTTTATACTCCAGAGAAGCAGACCTTTTGGGGCCCTTCAGCCCAGCCCAAGCCCTAATACTACAGAACCTTGAAAACACACAACATGCCATTATCCTGCTTCATTCCTTCATTTCATGTCCCAACCTCCACCCACTCCATCCCTTGCCTGCACTAAAATCCTTCTTATCCTCCCTAATCCTCCTAGGCTCTTCCTCTCTGAAACCTAAGTTGGTTCCTGCCACACCCACCACACCTTTCCTTCTCAGTGCTTCCCCTGGACTTGGCATGCACACTTACCCCTCTTCATATTATTGTTTGTTTACATGTTGGCCTCCCAAACTAGACTCTAAAGTCCCTGAGAACAGTATTCAGCTGACTGCTTCACCTGAGGTCCCAGGACTTTGTTTAAAGGACCTGCAGCTCAGGGACTGCCCCAGTTCTGCTTGCCACCCCTGGGTTCTCAGTCTCTGGGCTCTCACTCTTCCAAGAATCTCACCAGTACCAACCATTGTGGACTATTGATTTGCTTGGGATAGGGTTTGGGCCTTCCCCCTTCCTTCCCTTCCTCTGTCATGCTTACCTGAGCTCCAGGCTCTGAAGTCTGAAAGCCAGTCCTGCCTCATCCCTCATACTCAGGTCTAGTGCTTGTGCCACTTCTTGTCTGGATTGGGAGATGTTAAAAGCATCTTGTTCACCTCTGTCTCCTCAATGGTTAGTGACCATATGACCAGTAATTAGAAGCAGGCACTGAGGAAAAAATCAGTACTCATAACTATAGCATTTACAATACAACAGGCAGTGTACTAACTGCTTTACATACACTATCTCTTACTCCTTGCAACCATGATACTCTATGAGTAAATATTTTTGTCATTGTTTTGCAGGTAGGAAACGAGAGTTTGGGAAGGTTAACAATTTGTCTAAGCACACACAGATAGAAAATAGCAGAGCCAGAATTCAAACCCAGGTCTGTCTGATTTGGAAGCCTACACCCCAGACTGCCACACTCATTGGATATTACTGGAACTGGATTAAACTAAAAGCCAAGGCCAGGTCAGGAGAAACTTTCAAAGAAGGGAACACTGGCAATAGACAGGACTTTTCTTTGAGCATAAACATGACCTGAAAATTTAAAAGGAACATAATGTAGAATGCACATGGGCAAACACTTCACCAAACAAAAATCCAGTGATGAAATCATTTATTCAAGCATTTGAAAATATTGACTGATTATCGTTAACTGTTCTAGTCAGCTAGAAATGACATGCATGGTCCCAGTCCTAGTAATGAAAATAGAGTATCAACACCAAAACAAGGTCTAAAACATTAACTAATGATATTAACTAAATATCTGATGAGTTTGGCGAAGTTCAGGTTAAATCCAATGTGAATGGGGAGGACATCAGGATCACACCAGGAGGTGTCTGAGGTGTTTGGGAATGGTAGCCCAGCAGCTTGGTCCAAAGCATGTTTATATTTTATAGAGAGAATAGATCACAGTGAAGCCCCATTCCTAGAAGCCCCATCCACTGCCATCATCAAAGAACAAACAAACAAACAGAAATAAGGTTAGCCTAAGCTGAGTTCTATGAGGAAAGTTAACAGGCCCCATCCCTGCCCAGTGGGGCCCTGCCCAGGCCACTTTCAGGCCTTCACTTGTTCCTCTGTGGGGGTAGGTACTTCATGCACCTCACTTCCCACATGCCTGAGGCAAACTCGGGTGCCAGAGACTCAAGGGAGCCCACCTTCAATCAGAGCTGCAGTAAAAAGAAGACCAGACCAAATGGGTTTCCCTTCACTCTTTCCTCAAACTCCTCCATCTTCCCCTCCTTCCACATGGATCAAGACAGCCTGGGATGGGTCCTCCCTGAGCCTGGAAGCTTATTTGTAATGATCCTTGTTTGTTATGGCTGTGACAGCATTGATATTTACTGGTAAAGAAAGCTCCATTACCCTCCATGACCATGACCAGATACTGAAAATGAGTTAGTTCTCTTGTCTGAGGCCATAAGGTTTCAGAGTGATGTCTGTGTGAAGTCAGCTGGCAAATCTGGATTCTGTATAGGATTGGTTGGTTGACAGTCAATCCAGACTCTAGATCCCCCACTTCTTGGGAGATGGAAGAGCACCTCTCCCTTCTCCCACCCTTCTGTGGTTCTTCCTGTAATGGCTCATTGGGGCTGTCCTTAGTACCCCCGCAGTGATCTAGGCCTATGGAATGAAGAGTGGCAGGGCAGGGCAACTCCAGCAGTTTACCTATTTCCCAACCTCTTTTCTGAGAAGGTACCAGGATGCTCTGAGCTTTTTCTAAAAATCCCACCTGGGGAGTACAGCTCTTCAGGAAGCCCTGTTATATCATGAAGTATCAAAGATGCTACTTCATGAGCGAATTTCTGAGTGTGGGTGGCTGTAGGAAATGAATTGAGAAAGGAGGGCCCTGGCTCCAGGTGGGGCCTGCCTTAGCTGAGACCTGCCTGGGACATAGATTCCCAGGAGAAATGTTTCTGATGATCAAAGCACCTGGTTTGGGCACGTCGGTGCAGGTGGTATGGGTTCTGGAGCTCGGCCAAGGTTCCCTGCTCTGGCCTGATTGCCGATGGCCAGAGCTTCCTGATTTGGGCTTAGGACTAACCCTATAAAAATGCAAATATCTTATGGTATTTGTCTCACTGGTTGAGGTTGTCTTCAATGAATGAGTTTATTAGGTCCTTTCCCACAAACAGGTTTAGATTAAAGAGAGGAGGGGAACATGGGGTACCCAGTCTTCCAGGAAGAGGTCCAGTAAGGATCTGCTACAAGTTAGAAAGAACACAAGGGACCATCTGGTTCAGAAGCCCCAACTCACCTGCCTGTGTTTTTAGTTTAGAATAATGTCTAATAGGAAATCTCAATTTTATTTTCTTTAGGTAGGACATGAACCCTCCATTTCACCACAGACCTCACCACTCCTCACTGTCTCAAACCTGTCTGTTTCATCTGTTCAAGACCAGTCCAAAGGCATGTGCTTTTGTGACCAGTGAATTCTAGTCCAATTTTCCACTCAATGCAAAAGTTTCCTCAACAATATCATGGATTCATTTATTCATATATTCATTCAAAAATATGCACCGAGCACCTACCACCCACAGGTTTATAAGCACATGGAATTTTAGAGGTGGAAGAGAGAGTCCTCAGATATATTCTAGTCCTAGCACTTAATTTCACAGGTGATCCAACTTAGGCCCAGGAGCTACGGGATTTGAGTAGCAAAGCTGCTCCGAGGCCCCGCTGAGCATAGTGAGAAGCTGGGTGGCCAGATGTGGCTACGTCACTTGAGGCTGCCGAGTATCTCACTGAAATCCAATTACACTATGACCACAGCACTCCCCAATGTGCCTAGTTCAATGATTCTCAAAGTCCAGGGGCCTCTGGGTCCCCAAGATACTTTCAGGGAATCTGTGAGGTCAAAACCATTTTCCTATGATACAAAACTATTATTTGCTTTCATCACCCTTACTCTCTTGTAAATATATATATTAAAGTTTTCCAAAGATAGATGATGTAACAGGTTAAGGCAGAAGCAGATATGAGGATATTAAACCTATCATGGAATGGTTGGCATAACTGTATAACTACTGCACCATTCTTACTAAGTAAATTTTTGGAAAAATATATTTGTATTCAAAAACATTATTTACATTAACATGTAATGGGTTTTATGTTAACATTTATCATTCTTTTTGAATGAATTAATAGTTTCCAAGTTTCTATTTAAAAAGATTTTAATGTGGTAAATATCACAGTAGATATAATCACATAAACTATAGGTTTTTGGCATCAGCAATAATTTTTCTTTGAGAGTATAATGAGGTCCCGAGTTCAAAAGTTGGAGAACTTCTGATCTATTCTGATAAACCTAGCAAAGATAAATTAAAGTCCTTAACTTTTTGCAACAAGCATATTGTCATATATAAGTTGTACAATTTTTTAAACAAGGAAAAACATGAGGGGAACTGGCTGGGCAAAACTGCCCTGGAGGCACGACGCTCCTTGGAGTTTGGTGCCTGGTGTGGCAGCTGGGGTGGGTGTGAGCCGTGGGGTGCGGAGCCGGCGTTTCAGGCCAGGAGTGACTAGGGAGGCACTCCGGGACGCAGGGCAGCCCGGGAACCCCGAGGGCGGCCTCTGCTGCCCTCAGCTTCACCCACCCGGGAACGTCCTGCATTCCCCCGAGCCGCTCCTTCGGTGAGGCAGCCCCGGAGCAGGGGGACTAAAGCGGAGGATGCTGTGGGCCTCGACCCGAGAGGAAGGCGCTAGCTTAGCCCTCTAAGTACCCCTCGAAGGGTGCCGAGAGGCCCGTCTTCGGTTCCTGAGCTGTCTACCGGGCATAGGTGTCCAGAGCAGGCGAGAGCAGCCGCCGCCACCCCAACCCACCCCAGACCCGCCCCAGACCCTTGGCCCGACACCGACTCCACAGGCTGCTCCGCTTGGTACGTGGGACCCGTGTGCCTCCAGGAGGCGCAGATCCGACTCCAGGGCCAGCGCCACAGAATTTGTAGTGGGCTCCTCCACTGGCCCCGGGGACTATGTGCTTCTCACTCCTCTCCCACTACATCATCAACTCGCTGCCCAGCCACCGTTTTAAGACTGGGGACCAGGAGTCTGACACTTGCCGGCCCTGCTGCAGTTCTATAAGATTCACTACCTGGACACCACCACCCTACTCAAACCCAGGCCCAGGTATCCTAGTCCACCAATGGGATTTGTATCAGCAACCAACCTGCTTACAGCAGAAGAAGGTATGGAATATGTACGCAATCCGTGATTTTCCTGGGAATGATGCTGAAGACCTGCCCTTTAAAAAAGATGAGATCCTGGTGATAGTAGAGAAGCCTGAAGAACAGTGGTGGAGTGCTCAGAACAAGGATGGCAGGGTTGGGATGACTTCTGTCCCTTATGTTGGAAAGCTTGTGAGGTCTTCACCTCATGGAAAGCATGGAAGTAGGAATTCCAACAGTTATGGGATCCCAGAACCTGCTCAAGCATATGCTCAAGCTCAGACCACAATGCCTCTACTGCAGCTTCTAATACTCCTGGGGCAGTGATCAACCCTTTGGCCTCCACACAGAATGGACCTGTCTTTGCAAAAGCAATCCAGAAAAGAGTACCCTGAGCTTATCACAGGACTACCTTGGCATTAGAGGTTGGTGACATTATGAAAGTCACAAGGATGAATATAAATGGCCAGCAGGAAGGTGAAGTGAATGGATACAAACATCAAAATCATTGACCCTCAAATCCTAAATGAGAATGAGTGATTGCTATTGTCCTGTTTTCTGCTGCTTCATCATGCTGATTGTCATAGTTCTTTGAGTGAAAAAGCATTCTATTTCATAAGCAAGTTACACTGTATTGCCAATGTCCAGCCTTCTACACACTGGTGGTCTCATACACATTTGGAATGCACAGTGGTTGCCTCAGCATTTGTATCATAGTTGTATTGTCAAGAAGTAGCTAATTTAGGCCCTGGCTAGTGGCACAGTGGATAAGGTGCCGGCCTGTGAACTCAAAGGTTGCTGGTTTGATTCCCTAGGCAGGTCACATAATGAGGCTGCAAGCCAGGTCTCCAGCCAGGTCCATAGCTGGAGGCAGGTGAAAGGCAACCATACATTGATGTCTGTTTCCCTCTCTCCCTTTCTCTCTCTCTAAAAATAATAAAATAAAATCTTATTTAAAATGTAGCTAATTTAGAGTTCTTCTGGTCATAAACTGGAAATACTGGTGGAAGCACACAAATGGAGAGACCTTGACAAAGAAAGGGTCCTTCTTCTCATCACTGCCCTGTTGTACTTGTGACTGATTCTGTCATGTTCATTAGGGAAAGTTTGAGGTCATGGTGAGACATTGCACATTGCTCTTTCACAAAGCAATGGCTCAGTTGCTAGTTTGTTTTTCCTTTAAAGAACAGAGTGAATGGACCTTAAGGGGGAATTCTATCCTAAACTCCCCAAGTCTGGCTTTTCTCTTTTTACATTTTAATTTGGTTTTTAGAAGACTTACTTAATTAGGCGTATGTGTCCTGAACAGGTTTTTAAGTAGGTTGGATTTGTGTGATATCACAAGGAATGATGAGTGCCTCTGAGTTTCTAAACTGAAGCTACTGCAACTAAAGGAAATGAAAAACAAACAAACCAAAAAATCCTGAATGGAGGCCTTTATTGTCTTGGTGGCAGTATCTTTTAACCATACAGCAAACAACACCCAACACCCAAAAAGTCAGCACCCATATTGTGCCAACCAAGGTATAGGACTTAAGCTTCTTTAAAAGGGGAGCTTATTCAGAGGCTGATTGGATTCACTAATGAATCTTTAAATTCTGCTCTTGGAAGCTCTGTCCTCCATGCGCTAGCCCAGGCTGCTAGAGTAAGATGGATCTGCTAAGCCTGGTTCCTCTCTGTGTCCATGATACACCTAAGCAATGAAGGCCATAAAAAGAAACAAAGAATGACATTTCATAATACTTAAAGGAACAGTCCATCAAGAAGATATAACCTTTGTAAACATATATGCACCCAAAATAAGAACACCCAAATATATAAGGAAAATCTTGGAGGAGTTCAAGAAGGATATGAACAGCAACACACTAATAGAAGGGGATTTTAATACCCCATTATCAACAATTGGACAGATCTTCCAAGCAAAAAAACACCAAGGATATTGTGACATTGAACAACACTCTAGATGAAATGGACTTAACTGATACATACAGAACTTTTCACCCCAAAGAAGCAAAATACACATTCATTTCAAAAACACATAGAACTTTCTCAAAGATAGACCATATAGCAGGACACAAAACAAGCCCTCACAAATACAAGAAAACTGAAATCATATGAATTATCTTCTCAGATCACAATGGCTTGAAACTAGAAACCAACCTCAAGGGAAAAAACCAAAACCATTGTAATCCATGGAGACTGAATAACAAGCTATTAAGTAAGGAATGGGAAAACAATGGGATCAAAAAAGAAATCAAAAAGTGTCAGAAAACAAATGAAAATGAATATACAACAGCCCAAAACCTATGGGACACAGCAAAAGCAGTCCACAGAGGGAAATTCATAGCAATACAGGCCTAAAAAGGCTACAAGAAACTTATACAAATAACCTAATGATAAAGTTGCAAGAACTAGAGGAGCAACAACAAACAAAGTCCAGAACAAGGAGAAGGAAGGAAATTATTAAGATTAGAGTAGAATTAAATCACTTAGATACTAAAACTATAATTCAAAGAATCAGTAAGTACAGGAGCTGGTTCTTTGAAAAAATAAACAAAATTGACAAGCCTTTAACCAGAATCATCAAGAAAAACAGAGGACCCAAATAAATAAATCAGAAATGACAAAGGAGAAATGACAACTGATTCCTCAGAAATACAAAGGATTGTAAGGAATCACTACAAACAGCTATGACAAGAAATTTGACAACCTGGGCAAAAATGGACAAATTTCTGGAAACATGTAATCCACCATATCTGAATCCAGAAGAAGCAGAAAGCCTGAATAGACTGATAACAACTAGTGAAATTGAAACAATAATCAAAAAACTCCCAGTGCACAAGAGCCCCAGGCCAGATGGCTTCACAGGTGAATTTTACTAAACGTTTAGAGAAGAACTAATTTCTATCCTTCTCAACCAATTCCAAAAAAATCCAAGAAGAGAGAAGACTCCTAAGCTCTTTCTATGAGGCCAATATTATTCTAATCCCAAAACCAGGTCAAGACATGGCTAAGAAAGAAAACAACAGGCCAATATCACTGATGAACATAGATGCTAAAATTCTCGATGAACATTGGCAAACCAGATCCAGCAATACATTAAAAAGGTCATACACCATGATCAAGTGGGAACCATCAGAGATAGAACTAGAAAACAAATCCCATTTACCATAGCAACAAGAAGAATAAAGTACTTAGGAATAAACTTAACCAAGGAGGTAAAAGATCTGTACTCAGAAAACTACAGAACATGAAAGAAAGAAATTAAGGAAGATACAAGTAAATGGAAGCATATACCATATTCATGGATTGGAAGAATTAACATCATTAAAATGCCCACACTACCCAAAGCAATCTACAGATTCAATGCAAACCCAATTAGAATACCAATGATATATTTCACAGATATAGAAAACATACTTCAAAAATTTATATGGAGCCCAAAATGCACAAATAGCCACAGCAACCTTGAGAAAGAACAAAGTAGAAGGAATCACAATACTGTATATCAAACTATACTATAAGGCTACTGTAATCAAAACAGTCTGGTACTGGCATAAGAATAGATGTATAGATCAATGAAAGAGAATAGAGAGCTCAGAAATAAACCCAGGACTCTGTGGTCAATTAATATTTGACAAAGGGGGAAGGAACATAAAATAGAGTGTAAATAGCCTCTTCAACAAGTGATGTTGGGGAACTGGACAGGGACATGCAAAAAATAAAACTAGACCACCAACTTACACCATACACCAGAAAAAAAACTCAAGATGGATAAAGAACTTAAACATAAACTATGACACCATAAAAGCCATAGAGGAAAACATAGGAAGTAAAATTTCAGATGTTCTACACAGAAATATTTTCACCGATACTTCTCCAAAGGCAAAGGAAATAAAGGAACAAATAAACAATTGAGACTATATTAAACTGAAAAGTTTCTGTTCAGCTAAAGAAAACATCAGCAAAATTAAGAGGGAATCAACTGTATGGGGAAACATATTTGCCAATGATACCACAGACAAGGGTTTGATCTCCAAAATATATTAAAAGCTTATGTGACTCAACACCAGGGAGGCAGACAGCCCAATGGAAAAATGGGCCAAGGACCTGAACAGACACTTCTCTGAGGAGGACAGGCAAAGGCCCCATAGGCATATGAAAGAATGCTCAACATCATTAGTCATCAGAAAAATGCAAATTAAAACCACAATGAGATACCACCTCACACCTGTCAGACTGGCAATCATTAACAAATCAACAAACAACTATTGCTGGTGAGGATGTGGAGAAAAGGGAACCCTGGTGCATTGTTGGTGGGAATGCATACTGGTGCAGCCACTATGGAAAACAGTATGGAATTTCCTCAAAAAATGAAAAATGGAACTGCTTTTGATCCAGCAATTCCACTGCTAGGATTATACCCAAAGAACCCTAACACACCAATTCAGAAAAACCTATGTACCTCTATGTTCATAGCAGCACTATTTACAATAGCCAAGTACTATAAACAGCCTAAACGCCCATTAGTGGATGAATGGATTAAAAACCTTCAGTACATTTACACAATGGAACACTACACAGCAGAAAGAAAGGAGAAACTCCTACCTACTCCAACATGGATGGAATTAGAGAGTATTATGCATAGTGAAATAAGCCAGTCAGTGAAAGACAAATACCATATGATCTCACCCAATACAGGAGACTAATGAACAAAACAAACAAACAAGCAAACCAGAACCAGAGACATGAACACAAGGAACAGACCTTCAGTGTACAGAAGGGAGGGGGAGAGGAAAGGGGAAGAAAGAGGCAAAGAAGGGAAACAGTTTAGTCAAGGAACTAAGATGGACAACATGTGGGATTGACTGTGGGAGGGGAAATGGGGAGGTTGGCACTTGGGAGAGCAGTAGGGGAAAAATGGGGTAAATGTAGTACAACAACAATAAAATAAAATTAAAGTAAAAAAAAAGAAAAAACAACATGAATGGGCCTATATTTTTGCTTCTTAAACATGAAGGAGAAGCCTTGCAACGTGTCAGGCCCTGTGACTCCTTCAAGGATGCCAAGGCTCAACCTGACTCGAGTTGTTCCACCACCAAAGACTGGGAGGAGGAACCTTGCCTGTGGTTATCCAAGTGCAGTATCAGGGCTGAAGGCACTGAAGGTTGGATCTACATCTCAACCCCCGAACCTGTTCCTCCCACATCCATCTCACCAATGGGAAACATTCTCACCAGAACCTCTGCATCACAGCAGCCATAGTTAGGTCAGTTATCACTTCCTGCTTGGAGATGGCCTTCCTGTCGTCACTGCTCTCAGGATCCCTTTTGTCCCCAACATGGTAGCTCTGTTGTGTCCCACATGAATCTGGTCATGAGCCACTTTGCTCAACCTTCTTTGTGACATAAAAGGCCCTTAGTAATCAGCCCCTGACCAGCCTCATGGCCTCTCACATGGCTAATGAACTTTATCCTTCTCCATGGAAATGTCTTTATATGTCCCCAAACTTCCTATACCCACTAGGGCCCCAGGGATTTTCAATGCGGTGTTTGGGGTCCCCCCAGCCTGGAATGTCTTTCTTTCCTGCTTTTCTCCCTGACAAACTACAAACCTCAAGTGTCTGCTCAAGAACTGTCTTCTGCTGGCTGAAACCCAGGTCCTGAAAAAGAAAGGTACAGAGTTAAATATGATGTGCTGGTTTAAAAATAAATGAATGAATTTTTGTTTGAAAAAAAAAACATTTTATGGTGTCTGTTAAATTCTCCTGCCTTATCAAGTATAGCGTAATGAACAGAATTGATAATTCATTGTAAACTCTGAGAGTAGAGACAGTGAGATGGAAAGCCGGAACGAGTGTTCATTGAACCTCTGAACTTGACAAACAGAGAGAGAAAGAAGGAGGGGAGGGGAGAGAGACAGTGATTTTTTGTTCTACTTGTTTATACATTCATTGGTTGATTTTGTATGTGTTCTGACTAGGGATCTAACCTGCAACCTTAATATATATCAGGATGACACTCTAACCAACTAAGCTACCTTGCCGGGGCTTAATAAATCTTAAATATCAATGTTTCCATGACTTTTTCATATTAATCCTTAAAATAGAATCACAGGGTGAGATCTAGATAATGTGGTTCTAATAAATTTGTTTTGGGTTAATGGTTCTATCACTTTAAGGTTAATCAACTTACGAAGCTGTGTCTAGTATAAATTAAGCATGAATATTATTCTCTTGACTATCATTTCTCACTAAAAACAGTACTTTAGTAATATTAATTCTAGTAGTATCTTTCTTATAGTGTCAAACCAAAATGGGTTAGGCAGTCATGGAGCCTTTCGCCTCATTAAAATAACTTGTGATCCCTATCCTTTATTAATAGAGGAAACTTTATGAAAGATGATACTATGTCAAAATAACCCATATCAAGCACCTAAAAGAGGGTTTGTCACATGATAGTGAACAATACTATAAATGCTTGCTCTTTTTTCTATCATTAAAGTCTAATTCAACAAAACTAAATCCAGAGTTTTTAACATAGCACGTCAAATCCTGCTGATCTAAACCCTGTCCACACCTAAAACCTGCTACTCTCCAATGAAACTCTGTTCCAGCAGTATACCACCCTACCAGTGCTCCCTGGGTACACCATGCCATGCTTTACTCAATTCCTCTCCTGGGAGTGCCTTGCCCTCATCCTAACTCCCTCTGTCCTGCTGGACTCAGAGCAGATACCACCTTCTTTGGCAGCACTTCTGGTCCTTCCCAGCTTCAATTAGCTGCTCTATCATGAAGGTCCCATGTAACCTCAGGTTGACCTCTGTTATGGTTATATGACCTTGGACAAGGACCTTATTTCTCTGATCTCAGTTTCTTCATACATAAAATATAATAATAGCTTCAACCTTACAGGGTTATCAGCATAATTACTTGAGATTTATTTAGTGCTTAGAATAGTGCCTTGAATATATGAGTCACCCTTTACATGCTAGCTATTACATTAATTTTGATAGTACTTACCACATTGAAAATATCTGTGTACTTATCTGGGTATCTACAACTTCATCCTTTTCTCTCTCCAAGAACTTAACAGAACCCCTAGTTGCTAGCAAGTATTCTATAAATTTAACTATTGATACCACTCAAAATTCTATTATCTACGAATGTATGAATCTGGAAAAAGTCCAACTATTGTTAATATAATGAGAATGGCTTGTGTGACATTGATGTAACCTAGCAGCCAAGGAGAGTGGACTGAAATGCACATGGGTGAACAATAAGGACTTCACCGTACTAATCAGTGCAGGTGCTAGATGCCATTGAGTGAGCATGTGCACTGTGCACCAGTTGCATTCAAAATGCAATCTGCAATGAATAATGAATCTGCATCAAATTTTGCATTAAACTTGAACAAGGTTTCATGGAAACTTTTGGGGTGGTTCAGGAGGCTGCAGCCATGGCAACTGGTGATTGGTATCTTCATCATAACAATGCGCCCACTCATGCATCACATCTTGTACAAAGTTTTTTGGCAACACATCAAATCACCAGGTGACTTAGCTTCCCTACAGTCCAGCTTTGGCACCCTATGTCTTCTGGCTTTTCCCAAAACTAAAATCACCTGTGAAAGGGAAGAGATTTCAGACCATCAATGAAATTCGGGAAAATACGAAGGAGCAGCTGATGGCAATTGGAAGAACTGGGTGAGGTCCCAAGGTGCCTACTTTGAAGGGGGCTGAAGAGTCATTGTCCTATATACAATATTTCTTATATTTTGTATCTTCTTTAATAAATTTCTCTATTTTTCATATTACATGGATGGATTCCTTCTGGACAGATCTTGTACATACATAGCTTTGTACCTTAGTAGTTAGCCCAGAACTACTCCTATTTTTCCCTTCATATCATTTATACTTATGTCAGTTAAATAGCTATATACTTGCTTATTCATTTCCCTTTATATTTTTATAATTGAGTTTGTTACAGATATCTTTGGCATTAAGGAAGAAATGTTTTCTTGTGGAAACAAAGAATTGTTTGGTCAAATCTTATAAACACTTTTATAGCCCTTGAGAGAGAACATTACACTGCTCTCCAAAGAGAACTGGCTACTACACAATTCCTCATAAACCAATTTCCCTCCCAGATTCCCTTCAATGGATTTTATCACTGGTTCTATTACTCTAATGGGAATATAATAGTACCTCCAAGTTATTTGTATTTGTCTGTTTTTAATTACCATCAAAGATGGACATTTTATCAAATAATAAGATGCTGTATTTTTTCAACAGTAACAAAACATCCATTCAGTTTTTAATACACTCAAGGTAGAATTCAAATGGTAAATTATGTATTTCTACTGTCTATACTTCAGATATAACATTTTTCTAAATTATACTTCTTCATATATAAAATTTTTCTAAACTATTCATTTTTTATAATTATTTTACTGCATTTTATTCTACCACAGACTTCTGGATATGAATGGTGCCCCAGGAGTTGGGCAACACAATGATACTGATATTCAGGCTGTCCCAGGATAATTGTTAATAGTATTCAATTATGCAGATTTATTTATTTCAAACTCCCTTTAAAACAGGTATTTTTCAAATTGTTTAAATAAAATTTAGGTTACTCACAAAGCACTAAGAAAGTGATTTAAATATATATTCTACACAACTTAGCTAAACTACTCAATGTTTGATTTTTAAATTTTTGAATATTATCATTCATGCAGTTAATATTCAATTGCTTAGAATAATAAAATAAAGGTAGTTTAGTATGGACAAAGTTATAAAAGGAGCAAAATATTTTAAAATAATAAATAGCATCAAGCATAAAATAGGTGGTGTGGTTTTGAAGTTTATGTTCAGAAAAGCCTTTCAAATATTAGGTGTCTAATGCATCAGAATAACAGGTATCACAGTAGTTAAAATGTGAGAATATGTTCATTACTTTTTGCTATTTAAGAGGCAGTGATTTACATTATGCCAACACATTGTATTTCTTACATAATAGTGTTTATATCATACTGGAACCTGTATTCATGTGATAAATAATTTGATGCTATATACTTTTCAAAGGTTTTTAAATGTTGGAGAACTTTTTGTGAAGATATTAAAAGAATGTATGGCTGGTGTGGCTCAGTGGATTGATGTTGGTTTGCAAACCCAAAGGTTGCTGGTTGGATTCCCAGTCAGGGCACATAACCAAGTTGCAAGCCAGGTCTTCAGGCAGGTCCTTAGCTAGAGGTAGATGACCATGCATTGGGAAAAAAAAAAAAAAAGAATAAGAGTTAGAAATAAAAATAACTAACAAAATGCAGCACAAAAGAGATAATGAGATGAACAGTATAAAAGAGTGGTTGGGATAGAAAGATAAGGCCTAATATATATCTAGCACAAAAGCCAAAAGGAAAAAAATAAGAACATTTAAATTATCAAAGCTGAAAAATTTCAAAACTTATGAAAGACATAAAACAGATAAAATGTATGACATGCAGAATTTTAGAAATCTATCTCTTGGCATATTTTATTATCACCACAAAATATGAAAGATGCAGAAGAAAATTCTAAAAGTACTCAGAAAGAGCATAGAGATCACTACCAACCAATGGTAATTAGACTGACAACATATTTTCCGAATGCAACAACAGAGGTTACAATGTTAATAGCCTCAAAATACTGCGAGAGAAAAAATAATTGTCAACCTAGAATATTAACCCCAGTTAAACTATCATACAAAGATAAAGTTAAGATATTTTCAGTTCAATAAGAACTACAAACGTATGCCCTTCAGCAATAAATAATTTGAATTCAGATGGAAGGAATGAGATATAAGAGCAAAATTAAGGAGGAAAATAATAAAGGCATTGATTGAATGAAATAATTTTAAAAATTATGATATAGTTTTTAAAAGATGGCACTAAAACACAGGTCAACAATAACATAGAATGGGAGTAAATGATCAGTTAAAGCTCCTTAGTGTCCTTGCATTGTTCAAGAAGAAAAAGATAGTCCTGGCTGGTGGCACAGTGAATGGGCGCCAGCCTGTGAACCCAAAGGTTTCTGGTTGGTTCAATTCCCAGCCAGGGCACATAACCAGGTTGCAAGCCAGGTCTCCAGCCAGGTTTGTAGCTGGAGGCAGGTGAAGGGCAACCTTACATTGATGTCTCTCCCTCTCTGCCTCTCTCCCTTCCCCTATCTCTAAAAATAATAAATATAATCTTTAAAAAAAAAGAAGAAAAAGAGATTTTTGATAACTGTAGAATTGATGTTTAGTATGCATGTTAGAATTTTAACAGTAAATACTGAAAGGATAGAAATATTAGCAATAGAGGACAGAAAGGAAATAGAGAAAGCTTGATTTATTTAGTAGGAGACAGGAAAGGAGCAACAAAAATCAGAATAAGTATAGAAAATAGAACAAAGATAATATAAATTTGCATATACCAATAATAAAATAAACATAAAATGATTAACTCTAAAGTTAAAAGAGAACCTCAGCATATTTTTAAATTTAATTAAATATTGTTAAATATTATACAGCAGTTAAATTTAATGAACTACATGTATCAATAAGGATAACTTCCCAAACAGTGTTGAGTGGGGAAAAAAAGGAAGAAGTAAAAACTATATTGCAGCCCTGGCTGGTAGCACAGTGGATAAGGTGCCAGCTTGCGAACCCAAAGGTCGCAGGTTCAATTCCCCAGCCAGGGCACATAACCAGGTTGCAAACCAGGTCTCCAGTCAGGTCTGTGGCTGGAGGCAGGTGAAACGCAACCATACATTGATGTCTCTCTCCCTCTCTGCCTCTCTCCCTTCCCCTCTTTCTGAAAATGGTGAAATAAAATCTTTAAAAATATACATATATATCGCAAGATTGTACCATTTATGCATAAATTTAAATACCCCAAATTGTAATATATTGTTTATATATATACATATAAGTGTGCACATATATGTATTAAATTATATATATACATATATATATACACATATACATACACACACATATATATTAAAATGATAAAAATAAGCATGAAAATAAATATACAAAACTTTGAGATATTGGTTAAGGAAGAAAAAGAAACGAGTGAGGAATGCGGCTTTAGCTATTTTTTTTAATGTTTTAATTCTTTAAAAGTGAGCCCTGGCTGGTGGCTCAGTGGATATGCACCAGCCTGTGAACCCAAGGGTCTTTGCTGGTTCAGCTTCGAGTCAGAGCACATAACCAGATTGCAAGCCAGGTTTCCAGCCAGCTCCGTAACTGGAGGCAAGTGAAAGGCAAACCATGCATTGATGTTTCTCTCCCTTTCTTTCTTTCTCCTTCCCTTACCTTTTCTCCCTAAAAATAATAAATAAAATCTTTTTTAAAAATGATCTAACAAACATTGAAAGCATTTAATACCTGTTTTATCTTCATGGGGTATTTATTATGCCTGGCATTTTCCCTACGTTTCTCTATGTTTGATTTAAAATGAAAATGTTTTGAACTTCTGGTCAAAATGGAGGCGTAGGTAGACATGCTCCACCTCCTTGTATAACCATAAGATCACGGCTAACCTTAAAACAAAAAATACCCAGAAGTGCCAGAAAATCAAGCTGTATGGAAGCCTGACAACCAAGGCAAGGCAGTGACCAGCAGAACAGGTTGTCCCACATTCGTATGTGGTGGATAAAAATCAGGAGGGTTTACCTGGTTAGCAAGTGATCCCAGCCCCAGGCCAGGATATTCGCACCATAATGCCAGGGCATTTACACCAGACCATACAGCCCAGGGTTCCAGAGCTGGGAAAATAAGGCCTCCTAACTTGTAGCTATAAAAACCAGTACAGGTTGGGGTGGCAGAAACTTTCAGTCTCTCAGGAAAGTCTGTATGAAGGGCCTGCACAGTCCTAGACCATCTGCAAACCCACCCACTATGGGAACAACTACCAGGACAACAACTAGAGGGATGCCAGTTGCATATGGATAGTTGGATGAAGTGACTGAAAATGGGGCAAATGCCCAGGCTGGTGGCACAGTGGGTAAGGCGCCGGCCTGCAAACCCAAAGGTCGCTGGCTTGATTCCCCAGCCAGGGCACATAACCAGGTTGCAAGTCAGGTCTCCAGCCAGGTCCATAGCTGGAGGCAGGTGAAAGGCAACCGTACATTGATGTCTCTCTCCCTCTCTGCCTCTCTCCTTTCCCCTCTCTCTAAAAATAATACAATTTTTAAAAATGGGGCAAATTCCAAGCAAGCCTCCAGTAGACAGGCAGCAGCATTGTCCCCTCTCCAATCCCACCCCAACATACAGAGCCACAAAGCAGGAATGCAAGTTGCCCTACTCTGGTGATTACCAAAGGCTCTGCCCCATACAACTTAACAGGTATGCCAAGACAGGGAGTCAAAGCAGCTCTACCTAATGTGCAGAAACAAAGGGAGACTGCCAAATTGAAAAGACAAAGAAATATGGCTCAAATGAGAGAACTGAACAAAACCCTAGAAAAATAACTAAACAAAATGGAGAGTCAACTTATCCAATGCCGAGTTCAAAACACTCAAGATAAGGAAGTCCAGAGAAATCAATGAGTACAGCAAAACCATAAGGGAAGAAATGAAGGCTACACTAAGTAAAATTTTAAAAATCCATAGGGAACCAATAGTGAAAAAAATGAAGCCAGGGTTTGAAATAGGCAACTAGTACAGAATGAAGAAATAAGAATTGAAGAAAACAAGGAGGGAATAAGAAGACTCTGGGACATTTCCAACAGTTTGAACATCAAATCATAGGGATGCCAGAAGGAGAAGAAGAGTAAAAATATTGAAAACTTATTTGAAAAAAATAATGAAAGAAAACTTCCTTAACTAGGTGAAGGAAATAGAATACAAGTCCAGGAAGCACAGCGAGTCCCAAACAAGTTGAACCCAAAGAGGACAACACCAAGACACATTATATTTAAAATGACACCCTGGCTGGTGGCACAGTGGATAAGGCACCAGCCTGTGAACCCAGAAGTCACTGGTTTGATTCCCCAGCCAGGGCACATAACCAGGTTGCAAGCCAGGTCTCCAGCCAGTTCTGTAGCTGGAGGCAGGTGAAAGGCAACCACACATGGATGTCTCTCTCCCTCTGTGCCTATCTCCCTTCCCCTCTCTCTAAAAATAATTAATAAAATATTTTTAAAAAATAATAAAATGCCAAAGATACTTTAAAAGTAGCAAGAGAAAAGAAGTCAGTTACCTACAAAGGAGTTCCCATAAAACTATCAGCTGATTTCTTAAAAGAAACTTTGGGGAGAAAAAAAGGGATGGATGTAATACAACAATAAAATTAAAAGAAAAAAAAAATAAAAATTTAAATTTAAAAAAAAAAAGAAACTTTGTAGGCTAGAAAGTATTGGCAAGAAATATTTAAAGTCATGGGACCAACAGCCAAGACTGTTCTCCCTAGCAAAGCTATGATTTAGAATTGAAGGACAGATAAAGAGCTTCTCAGACATGAAAAAATTAAAAGAGTTCATCATCATCAAACCAATATTATATGAAATGTTAAAGGGACTTAGTTAAGAAATAGAAGGTCAAAACTATGAACAATAAAATAGCAAAAATACATTATCTATCAATGATTGAATCTAAAAACAAGATAAGCAAACAGAAGAACAAAGAACAGAGACCTAATCATGGATATGAAGAGCATTTTTTGGTTGCCAGATGGGAAGGGGATGTGGAAGAATGAATGAAGAGATGAGGGGATTAAGGAGTACAAAAAGGTAGTTACAGAATAGCCATGGGGATGTAAAGTACAATATAAGAAATGGCCAAAGAACTTATATGCATGACCCATGCACATGAACAACGGTGAGGGATTGCCTGAGGAAGTGGGAAGTGCTGGATGGAAAGTGCCAAAGGAGAGAAAGCCAAGACAATTGTAAGAATAATCAATAAAATAAAAGGAAAATAGCCCTGGCTGGTAACACAGTGGTTAAGGAGCCGGCCTGTGAACCCAAAGGTCACAGGTTCGATTCCCCAGCCAGGGCACATAACCAGGTTGCAAACCAGGTCTCCAGTCAGGTCTGTGGCTGGAGGCAGGTGAAACGCAACCATACATTGATGTCTCTCTCCCTCTCTGCCTCTTTCCCTTCCCCTCTTTCTAAAAAGAATGAAATAAAATCTTTAATAAATAAATAAATAAATAAATAAATAAAAGGAAAATAAAATTTAATACATCATCTGTATAGTGCATTACAGTTGAAACCTATAAAATTTTATTAAAGAATATTACCCTAGTAAATTTAATTTAAAAAATTTAAAATTAAATAGAGAATCACCCAATTATATATTTTTTCAAAATAAAAAGTTTATTTTAAAACAAAACAAAACACTAATATTTGGGAATCTTAACAAACCAGTGCAACTTTCACATAATATTGATATCTTCCCCTGTTTGGCAGTGGCATTAAGCTAAACTGCTTTATGGAAACTCAACCTTTAGCAAATCAGACTTTCATGACCAAGTTATTCAACTGTGTCATCATTTCACTTCCATGCACTATCACTGCCCCTTGTTCTGCTAAATTACCAGAAATGATACAAATGATACGCATCAAGGCATCACCCCCAGGCCAATTAGTCAGACTACTCTTCTTGAAATATAGTTGTTATTATATATGGAAAAACATTCTACCCAGAAATAAAATAAAATAAAAAGAGGCTACTTTGGTAAGCTTGATAAATTCAATAACTAAAAGTAACCACATGGGATGTTTTGATCATAAAAAAAAATGTCTAATTGAACCTCCTCTGAACTGGGAAGTCATGTTCTAGCCTATCCAGTATAATAGATTAATCTTGACCTTGATTGAGCCCTGTCCATTGTTTTTGTGCATCTAGAGTAATATATTTAAATGCCAGAATTACTTCTTCTCCAGACTTCTTCTCCAAAGACAAACACCCAATATGAGGTGGGATAGCCCCAACCTAATTCATTATTATCTCTTACCAGCCTACCTCTGTAAACTGTGAATTTTAACTGTTAGCTATCCTGTACCCACAAACATGAAAGGAGTGTCTCTCCATTTTACTATTTACCTAATATCAAGAGTGTCCCTGCTTTGTTTTTTCCTACCCCCTTAATCTGCCACCAATGGATTTCATGTAACCTTCCTTCCATCTTCACTCTTGATTCTTCTTTATTTTTACTTTCATCTTTATTGTATTTTTCCATTACCATTTAGTCCTCTTATACCCCCTACCCCAGCATCTACCTTATAACCTCCCCCTCCCACTAGCTGTCATCCTGCTCTCCATCTACGAGTCTGTTCCCATTTTCCTTGTTAGTTCAGTTTATTCATTAGATTCCACATACGAATGAAATCATATGGTATTGTCTTTCTCTGACTGGCTTATTTCACTTAGCATAATATTCTCCAGGTGCATCCATTCTGTCACAAAGGGTAAAATTTTCTTCTTTTTCATTATGTAAATTTTGGATTTATACTTGTTCTATCCACTCTACTGATGGACACTTGGGCAGCTTCCAAATCTTGGCAATTATAAATAATGCTACAATAAACATAGGGGTGCTTATGTTCTTTTAAATTAGTGTTTTGGGTTCCTTTGGATATATTCTCAGAAGTAGGATTGCTGGGTCAAAAGGCATATTCATTAAAATTTTTTTAATTTTTAATTTTTTTATTAAAGATTTTCATTATTTTCCAGAAAGAAGGGCAGGGAGGGAGGAAGAAAAGGAGAGAAGCATCAATGTATGGTTGCCTTTCACCTGCCTCCAGACACAGATCTGGCTGGAGACCTGGCTTGCAACCTGGTTATGTGCCATGACTGGGAAATTGAACCAGCAACCTTTGGGTTCACAGGCCAGCACCAATCCACTGAACCACACCAGTCAGGGCCTCATTTTAAATGTTTTGAGGTATCTCTATACTGCTTTCCACAGTGGCTGCACCAGTCTGTATTCCCACCAATAGCGCTTTCTCCACATCCTCGTCAGCATTTATTGTTTGTTGATTTATTGATAATAGCCATTCTGAGAGGCGTGAGGTGATATCTCATTGTGGTTTTAATGTGCATTTCTCTGATGCTTAGTGACATTGAGCATCTTTTCATATGCCTCTTGGCCAGCTGTAAATCCTATTTGGGGAGGTGTTTATTCAGGTCCTTTGCCCATTTTTAATTGTGTTGTTTGTTTTGTGGTGTTGAATTTTCTAAGTACTTTATACACTTTGGATATTAACCTCTTATCAGATGTGTCAGTGAATATGTGGGATCCATTCTGTGGGATGTCCTTTTTTGTTGATGGTTCCTTTGCTATGCAAAACCTTTTAAATTTAACATAGCCCTGTTTATTTATTTATTTTTTTTCTTCTGTTTCCCTTGCCTGGGGAGATATATCCAATTTAAAAAATTGCTACAAGCAATGTCCAAGATTTTGCTGTCTATATTTTCTTCTGGGATTTTTATAGTTTGGGGTCTAACATTGAAGCCTTTGATCTATTTTGGATTTATTCTTGTATGGTGTAAGAAGGTGGCCTAGTTTCATTTTTTTTGCACATATCTGTCCAATTTTCCCAACACCATTTATAAAATAAACTACCTTTAGCCTGTTCTATGTGCTTACTTCCTCTGTTGAATATCAATTGACTATAAAGGTATGGGTTTATTTCTGGTCTCTCTATTCTGCTCCATTAATATGTGTATCCATTTTTTTAAAGATTTTATTTTATTATTTTTAGAGAGAGGGGAAGTGAGAGGCAGAGAAGAAGAGAGACATCAATGTATAGTTGCCTTTCACCTGCCTCCAGCTACTGACCTGGCTGGAGACCTGGTTTGCAACCTGGTTACGTGCCCTGACTGGGAAATTGAACCAGTGATCTTTGGGTTTGCAGGCCGGCACCTTATCCGCCGTGCTACCAGCCAGGGCAGTGTGTATCCATTTTTATGCCAATACCATGCTGTATTGATCACTATGGCCTTAGAGTATAGTTTGATATTAGTTAGTTAGCATGATTCCACCAACTTTGTTCTTCTTTCTCAGGATTGTTGTTGCTATGTGGGGTCTTTTCTAATATTTTTTAAATATTTGTTCTAATTCTGTGAAATATGCCACTGGAATCTTGATAGGAATCACATTGAATCTGTAGATTGCTTTGGCCACTCAATTATATTTGAAATACATATATCAATGAATACGTTTTAGCATGAGTGTATCCCAAGCAATTTTGGAGATAAATTACATATAGATATATTATTTTTCTGGCATTCAAATGTAACTGGGTATCCTATTTTAAAAAATTTTAGCTGGCAACCCTGTCAAGAGATGCTCAAATCTTAATACAGGTAAAGAAAAAGAAATGAAGAGGGTTTCGAAGATATTTTAGGATAAAGAACAGGTGGGGTCAATGACCAAATGGAATGAGAATGTGCTGAGAGGAAAGAAGTAAGTAGCACTGAGGCATCCGTTTTGTAACTCAGATGCTGCTAATGGAGCCACCACAGCCATTCACTTAATTTACTCAACTGACCTGTGCACTTTGCCAACATTGCTGTTGGGGCTGTCCAGGCCCCAATGAGCAAATGAGAAGTCCGGGGGGGGGGGGGGCGTCCAATGGACATGTAAGGAGACAATGACACTAGGTTATGACCAGTTCCACACTGAGGGGTGTACCTGCTGCCAGGGAGCATGTGTCAGAGACACCCAGACAGGATCAGAAGGCAGCTTGCTGGAATCTGAAATGGGGGAGGGGCATCATCCACCACTAAAATTATGTTGGCGAAATGCTTCATGAAAGGACTGGGGCTGGCTCAAGAGGAATGAGTCATCAAGATTAAAGAAAAGGCATTTCCAAAATCCCAGAGTTTCCCTGGGGAAATCCCTCAGGCTGCTCAGAAGGAAATTAAACTGCCCTGGTAGCCTGCTGGATTCTTGGTAATATTCTGAGCCTAGAGATACTGTCTCTTCTCATCTTCCTGTGGATCTTCCCAAATTCACAAAGGTGAATTTCCCATCTAGTTTGGTGGAGATTTAGAGATCTAGGTGCTAAATCTGCCAACATCCTGGGGTGGGGCTGAACCTGAAAACATGCTGTCCCTTGATGTCAGTCCAAGTGGGTGTGACAGTACCTTGTTAGGCTTGGGTAGGGGAGGCACAGAGGCAGATCAGGAGCACAGCAGGATGGATGAGCAAAAGGGGCTACAGATAGGGGTTTTTAGGGCAGTAAAACTATTCTATATGATACTGTCATGGTCAACACAGGTGTATATGGTGGGATTTTGTCTTTATACACAAGAATGAACCCTAATATAAACTATGGACTATTTTAATAATAAGGTATCAATATTACTCATTACTTGTGACAAATGTGTCACACTAATATAAGATGTTAATAATAGGAGAAACTGGGTGAGAGTGAGGGGGTATATGGAAATTCTCCACACTGTCTGCTCAATGTTTCTGTAAACCTAAAACTGCTCAAAAAATAAAGCCTACTTCTTTTTTTAAGCCAGGGGTCAGTGGTAGAGAGGGCTGCAGGGTCTTCCCAGGATAGGAGTGGGGTGGAAGCAGGACAGACTAGGATTGGACTAATTCACAAATGTGTGAGATCCAAGCAAGCAAGACTGTAAGCACTTAAAAGGGAGGAACTGTTTTGATTAATCTCTGTGGGTGCTGTACATTGTAATATGTTTGCTGTATGAATCAATGAATGAGAGAAACTGATTCATATAAAGTAGTTATCCACAGGTAAATTAAATAGAAATATCAAGGAATCTTTCTCAAAAATATGCAAGCCCATTAGCCCTTCTGCTTAGCCCATAATATTTGGAATATACACCCTTGTGAACACACACGCAGCTGCCTCACCCCTGCCCTGTCCCCTGGGGAGAGAGTTACAGTCCTCAGAGCTCTCCCCATCCCTAATGCACATAGCCACAGGGTAAATGTACTTACTGCCTTGTGTTGCCTGGGAGAGACCCAGGCTAAGAAAGAACCATCTTTATTATGCAACAAAGCCCTGTATACAGAGAAGGTAGCTGCCCAAGGCCCCCTGGAATGAAATTCTCTACTTCTCACTGCTTCTCTCTACCTGAATAGAAGCCTTTCTTCAGTTACTTGCTAGACTTAATTAAGGACTCCAGAAGGCCTCTGTTACAACACCTAAACCACTCTTATCTTCTCCCCGCAGTATCTACATGTGATGCATTTACCTGGTGAGCTAGTCATCACCTTACTTTTTGGGAAAAGGTAAGAGGTCAGTCTGGATTTTAGCAGGGCAAGAGGAGGCTGGCAGTGAAAGAGTGATCATAGCTTCATGCCTGTCTAGAAGGGGTACTGAAGGCCTGGAGTAAGTTTTGGATTCAGGGATTCACAGAAGAATTAGCATTTAAGCTCAGTTTCAAGGATAAATATGAATGCTAAATCAGGCAGAGGAGGCACAAGGAATTAAAATCAGAGATTGACTGTTTCAGAGACTACCAAATGTTGGTCCATTGCCCACAGCCCAAATACCACAAGAGACATGCAGTTTTAAGTTAGTTATGCCTACTTATGTCTGGTTACTTATACACACTAACTTTAGGGGAAGGGTTGGTCTCAGCTGAACAGCTACTCAGGGAGTTTTATTAGTGGACAACTTGGACATTTGTGGCCCACACCCCAACTGGCTAAGTAAACTTTCCTTCCTTCCTTCCTTCCTTCCTTCCTTCCTTCCTTCCTTCCTTCTTTCCTTCCTTCCCCTTTCTTTTTTTCCTTTCTTTTCTTTATTTCTTCCATTTCTTCTTCTTTCTTTCCATTGTTGTTTCATTCTTTCTTCCATCTATCTAGTGTTGTTAGAAATACCCAGCTATACAATTTCTTAGCTTGTCTGAAAGGTAGAGCAGAATGAGTTCACTCCATGGACGCTCAGAAAAGATTTCCCTAAGCCAAGAAGCAGTACAGCATGTCCCACAGAGAAGCCTGTGATACCAGATGAGCAAAGTATTAACTTTATGAATCATACTAGCATCTTCCCAAACTTTAATGTGCACACAAATCACTTGGGGATTTTTCTAAATTTCAGGTTCTGATTCAGTACAGCTGGGTTGAAGACTGAAACTCTGCATTTCTTAAAAACTCCCATATGTTTCTGGATATCACTGATTGATGGCCTTCACTCTTTGAATGGCAAAGGGCACACCATATCCATGCATAGGGGAGAAAATTCTTACTTTCATTAGTGGGGTTATATGAAAGACTGTTCAGCTATCACAAGTCTGTCCAGCTCTGGGACCTGAGGGGCACGTTGTGGTCTTACTGAATTACTAAGAACGTAGTCATACATTTCATCTCTATTGCAAGAGAGTAGGCACTGCCTTATACTAGATTTTAATAAGGGTCTTTCTACTGCACTATGTATAAACAAGCAAACTAAGAGGAGAAGAATGAATATGAATGACAAGGAGAGGAGAGCAATCTGTGCACACAGCCCAGCTCAACCAGATTCTTACTATCCCAGGGTAGTAAAGACTGACTAGCTGAATACTTAACTTATCTCTTTCTATATGTAGCCCCACAACAACACATTTGTTAGTCTCCATCAAAATTCTGACCAATAAATTGTGGACAGTAGTGTTATATGCCACTTCCAAGACTAGCCCATAAAGCCCTCCCAAGTGTGAATGTTTTTTAAGATTTTATTTATTATTTTCAGAGAAAGAAGAAGGGAGAGAGGCAGAGAGGGAGAGAGACATCAATGTATGGTTGCCTTTCACCTACCTCCAGCCATGGACCTGGCTGGAGACCCGGCTTGCAACCTGGTTATGTGCCCTGGCTGGGAATCGAACCAGCAATCTTTGAGTTCACAGGCCAGTGCCTTATCCACTGTGCTACCAGCTAGGGCTCAAGTGTGATTTTTGACTCTCCCCTTTGCCATCACAGTATCAAAAAAAGGCAAAGTCACAAAGGAGAGGGACCATGGACCCTGAGTCATGTGGGAGGCTGCCCAGTGAATAACTGATTAGACTTCAAGCACATAAAACTACAAGTCTATATTGTTCTAAGACTTTGAAACTTGGGAACTAAACCCTGTAGCATATAGGTCCATCCAGTCAGGGAACAGAAACAACTCTAAATCATTCAACAGAGGGAATTTAAGATCAAGAATTGGCTACACAAAAGACGAAAGAGGTGCCATTTACATTAATGTGGTCTATCTCCAGCAATAAGAAACTCATGGATTAATTTACATCTAATGTTGGACAATTATAAGTGTGGTTGTTATGCTTAATTTGACTTTATTGTATTTACCCTGTGCATCTCAATAGAAACTATATATTTCAGAGCTGAAAAGTGCCAACTTCAGGGTGCTGCCACTCCATCCCTAGGTTCAACTGACAACAGGGGAGGGGAGCTTTGTCAGAGCTCAATAGTGGGACTATCAGGCTTGAGTAGAACTGGGAGAGCTGCCAGTCAGAGGTGGAACAACTAAGTGAGGGGCAATCTTGCGAGCTCAGGGGACAGCCACTACCAGAAGTGCCACCTAAGGCAGATGAAGAGAGACAGAACTATCTCGGCTTCTGTCCTCTTCTTGCAATGTATCCTATTGGCCTCACCACCTAGAAGCCAGTTGACAAAGGAGTGTGTGAACTGTAGTTATCTATGATCATAAAAGGGCAAGGAGGGCAGAGGATGGCTCTGAGAGCAAGTAGGGAATTGGCTGGCTGTATTATCATCCTAAGACATGTAGCATCCTTACAAATGGTCTCCATGCAGTGCCCCCGGGCTCAGCGGTGCCACAAAGATTGTTTAACATTTGCTTGACAACTTCCCCAATGTACCTTTGCCTGCCTTTGTCCAGTTACCCTTCTGTGCCAAGAAAGATAAGCCTGTGGAATGCCCACATTCCCTAAGTCTCCAGAGTACAGGCAAGAATGATAACTAGCCAGCCACAGGAAGGTACAGAGATGCTGTAGCCTAAGTCTTAACCACTTAAGTCTGCTAATCTCAACAAGTTATTTATCAGTTGACCCACTAGTAGGATGAAAATGGAGAAATACTCTCATCTTATTGTGAAAAGATATGGCTCTTATATAGAGCTTGCTGTGTAGTCTATGCTCAGTATATAATAGCTACTATTATTCATTCGTATGTACACAGGGCCTATCATGTACCAAAAGTCTGTCCCATAAATATTATGAGTAAAGTGGTGAACAAAAGACAAAATCTCTATCCTTCCGGAGTTTACATTTTAGTGAATGTTAATACCTTTTATTATCATATGAGAAAAATTAGTTTAGATTTCTTAGCAAGCACTTTTCAGCTCTGAAATATATAATTTCTATGGAAAGTCAAGTGTAAATAAAATAAAGTCAAATAAAGCATAACAACCAACACTTATAATTGCCCAGCATCAGATATAAACTAATCCATGACTTCCTTATCACTTGAGATAAACAAATGGCACCTGCCAAAATAGCAGTAGCAAAGGTTTTCCATCAGATAAAAAGGATTGCATCAGATGACCTCAAGAATCCCTCCTGTGGTTAGGATAAGTATAAGCTAGACTTAAAGCTCTTTCTAATCTGTCTTGCCCACCATAATATTCCCCAAACCCAGCACAGTACCTGGCATTTAACAGGTACCTAGTAAATATTTGTTAAATAAATGATTGGTGGTTCTTTGATTCTTGGGCCTATAATTCTATTAGTGGTGCATGAGGCTTATTATAGCACTTACCACACTGTGTTGGAGATGTTATTTTACCTGCCTGTCATCCACACTCGTTTCTGACCTCCCTAAAGAATGGAGGTACTTTCCAAAATCCCGTCTAACCAGAACTGTGCCCAAGAAAAGTCAAAACCTAAGTGAATTTTTGTTGGAGGGAGAGAGGAAAGGTGTATTAACAAATGAATTAATTCTTTGATCCACAGTCTCATGATTTATGAGCATCAATTGTACACTTCAAGAAAAAAGAGCCGTCAGCAAAATGGCAGAAGGGACTGTAGGATTCCAGGAGAAAGGTGACTACGGAAACATTTGCTAACATTCCTGAGAAGACATTTTGTATCATAAATCAGGTTAAAGACCCACTAGGTTCACTCAGTGCTGAGGGTTGACAGTTCAAACTTTCCAGAACTTCCTGTCTAGAGTAGGGGTCAGCAACCTTTTCCTGTAAAGGGCCAGACAGTGATGTGTTCAGCTTTGCAGGCTGGATGTCCTTGGGCAACTGCCCAATTTTGTTGTAGAGCAAAATCAGCCATAGACAATATGTAAGCAATGAATGTGACTATGTCTCAACCAAATTTTATTTATGGAAATTACAATTTGAATGAGTATAATTTTCGCATGTCATGAAATATTATTGTCCTTTTGATTTCTTAACTCCGTGAAGCACAGGGGACTTTTAGAGCAGTGAAACTATTCTGTAGGACACTGTCATGGTGGCTACATGTCATTATTCATTTGGCAAAACCCATAAAATGCACAACACAGTGAACCCTAATGTAAACTATGGGCGTTGGTTAATAATAGTGCATTTATATTGGCTTATTAATTTTAGCAAGTGTACCACACTCATGAAACATGTGAATAGGGAAAACTGTGTGTCAGGATGGTGGGGTAGGAGAGGGAGCTACATGGAACTCTACATACTATCTGTTCAATTATTCTGCAAATTATAAACTGTACTTTAAAAAGGCCTTAAAAAATGTACCTCACACATGAAGGCTGCTCTGTGAGGCCACAGGTAGACAGTGATTTAATAAGTACCCAAAGTGAATGGAATGGCCTGACAGGTGGAGGCAGGGCAACTGCTCACTCCTGTCTGGGCTGAGATGAAAGCCAGGGGCCCCTTCTGCAGGGTCCATCTGATCCTTGCCTTCTCACAAAGCAGCAACCCCAGCTTTGCCAAAATCATAGGCCAAGATGAGAAGTCCCCAGATTTTTATACTACTGTGGAACAATTTTCTGTTTGTTTCAGAGATTGGGGATCCTAATAAGAGGGAAGAAGAAACAAGGACAGTGAGGGAAGAAGAACTAGAGAATAACAAAAAAGGAAAGAATAACCAGATCGAGTTCTGTTCAGCCTGCTGTTCTGACTTACCACTCAACATTCTCTAATTCAGGACCCCTGAGGGGCAGCCAAAAACATGCTCCCATGCCCCCTCTCTGTGATCAGATGATGATAAGGACTAGAAGGTGAACGTGGATTTGCAATTCAGACAAATATGAGCAAACTATGTATTCTGAGAAGTCTGTCAACATGCTGTTGACCGGTCATGAAAAAACTAGTGTTTTCAAGCCCAAACATTGTTGATCGATAATAAATTAACTTGTGCTTGCACTTGCATTAGCTTTTGTATAAAATTGCCAGTCAGCAAAATGTTAATAAGCACCACATATCAGGCATTACGTTAGGTAAGGATAAAAAGAAAAGTGAGTATAATTGTATGTCCTTGTCTTCAGGAAACTTATGATGTAATACTTTTAGATACAAGGAGACCATTTTTATTCTCTTGCAAAACAAACTTAATTTGCCCCCTCTGCTCTTTAGTGTGTCAAGATAAGCACAATTCTGATGGAAACTCCCCTTGCTCAACTTCCTATTCTTCCTGTCCTCCCAGGACAAGCCTCTGTTCTTAAGCTGTCCATATAGTAGACACTAGCCACATAAGGCCATTGACCACTTAAAATATAGCTAGTATGGTGGAGAAACTGAATTTTTTACTTTAATTTTAATTAATTATAATTTAATAGCTAATATTCAATTCAGTTATTGGGAAACATTTAAATGAGTTGGGAACAACTTGAGTATGTGAATCAACTATTTTTAAACTGGAAATTTTATAAAATGTAAATATAGATAAAATATTTCCAATAAATATTTAATATCAAAATTGAGATGTGCCATAAGTATACATGCACATGGAAATTCAAAGACTCAGCATGAAAAAACTATTAACTAGTTTATTAGTAATTTGAATATCTATTCCCTGTTGACATGTCATATTTTATGTAAATCAGGATAAATGAGATAATTATTTAACTAAATTTTATTTTTCTATTTTACTTTCTCAGTGTGACTCTAAGAACATTTATAATATTTATCATATTTCTATTGGATGATTACCATTTCCTAGTTGGTCTCCAACTTCATTCATCTCTCTCTGCCAGAAATCATCTTTTCAAACTTTTTCTTCCACATGGCAGTTTTTCATTTAGTGCCTCCCAGTTACCTTTCATTTCAGATTAGAAACTCTCAATTTGTATTCAAGACTCCCCACACCTCTTGGCTCCACAGAGACCAAAGTTCCCTAAGCCTACGTCTGTGCAACCTCATTTACTTCCTGCCATTCTAAACAAATGTTTTGCCAAGTCAATTTTACTGTTTTTACACTTTTCTACCTTTTTCCAACACTCCTTTCTTCAAATCCCATAATTTCTCTTCTCTAATCTACAGCTTCACCTCTTTCAAGGTGTGTATCAAAACCTAGCTCTTCCAGAAATATTCCCCATAGTAATAACCACCCTGCCCCTTTTTTTCTCACATCGCAAATTACCCAGGCCTTTAAATCCCACTGTAGCATGATGCCCTTGTCAGTGTGTCTGACTGCTGTGTCCATGACTTGTATCCCCAGCTAGCCAACAAAATTAACCACAAAATAGATGCCATGCAGGTTCAGTTTCATATCTCCCCAAAATACCTTCTGCAGTGCATAATAAATGCTATGAATGAACAACTGATACTATACTAAGTTCTAATAAAAGAGGTGTGTAGACCGAGAATAGGGTTTTCCTGTATTGATACTTCTTCCTACAGGTGTGTTTCATTAGGTATGAGACCACATCAGGTAGGTCATCTTCTTCAAATTCTTCATTTACCCAAAGCATTTAACAATAAAGGTCTTTGATTTTATGGCAGGTATCTGTAGAGGCAGAGCTGTTAGCATTCTATCAGAGATTGCTGAGCATTCCTCCATGTCAAAAGCAACCTTTTACTAGATAGTCTTGGCAGTCTTAGCATTCTCAAAATCTTTGGTTCTCACTTTGGGACTTTATGTAATTTGCATTTTACTGGAAGTATTTAGCTAATACAGTCTTAGAAGAAAAGTTACCTATAAATATCAGTTCAAAAACATTCTTCCCAACCTCTAATGCACACAGTCAAATAGCCTTCAAAAATGAGGATGATTAAGGCGCCGGCCTGCGAACCCAAAGGTCGCAGGTTTGATTCCCCAGCCAGGGCACATAACCAGGTTGCTAACCAAGTCTCCAGTCAGCCTCTGTGGCTGGAGGCAGGTGAAACGCAACCATACATTGATGTCTCTTTCCCTCTCTGCCTCTCTCCCTTCCCCTCTTTCTAAAAATAATGAAATAAACTCTTTAAAAAAAAAAATTAAAAAAAAAAAAAAAGAGGATGAAAAGAAGCCATTTTTCCATAAAAGTTAGCTAAGAGAATTTGTCACTGGTATACCCATACCACACAGAAAGCTAAAAGGTGTTCCTCAGGTTAAGGAAAATACTACCAGATGGAAATTAGATTTTAAATTCACTCACAGTGTTGACAGGGTTGGTTTTTTCTGATGCTTCTCTCCTTAACTTGTAGATGGCTGTCTTCTTACTGTGTCTTCACATGATCTTCCCTCTGTGTGGGTTGTGTCCTAATCTTCTCTCCTTATAAGGACACCAGTCATATTGCATTAAAACATACCCTAATGACCTCATTTCAACTAATGACCTCTTTAACACCTCTATCTCCAAATATGTTCTGAGGTACTAAGGGATTAATACCTTCATATATGAATTTTGGGGGTGATACAATTCAACCCATAGCAAAGGGCAAAAGTAGCCCCATGTTCTATGAGATCCCCAAGGAGTCCAAGCCGGGCAGAGGCAAGGACCGTTTTGTCCTTCTTGTGGGTAATTTTTGTCCACATGGGTACCAAAGGTGATATTGCTGAGAAAGAAAGTATTTCAGTTTCTCCTTGAACTTTCCAGCAGTACATCTGTATTAGACACAGATTTAAGTACAAGACAAGAGTTCGCTGAAACCAATTCAAATGGCTTGGTAAAAGACTACAAGGATGTTTGGGATGTGTGAACTTAACTTTTGCTGTTGAATTTCTAGAAGACACACAGATTCACCCAGGATAGACCTTACCTTAGAACATTGTTTCTCCTAGTGGATCTCACCAGCTGTAGGAGTTGGTTAATAGTCTATCAACTTGGCTATAGGTGGTTTGGTCATTTCCAGGGGAAAGAAATGGAAATTTTAATTTATATTATTTTTCAGATTTGGCAGCGAAATATTATTATTATCAGAAATTTCATCATTTCAAATAACACACATATTTAAAAGTTGTTCATGCCTACAAGGACCAGACTGAACTACTCTGACCAGCATCCAATTAATAGAGGGCCTAATGACAAACTTCCCATATCAGATGACACTTTTGGTATCAGATAACATCAACAGCATACACTGTGGAACATCAAAGAGGAGCCCATGCATATACTAGCAGGAATTTTGCTTAAGATTTTAATGTGAAAAGTCTAATTAAATTCTTGAAGTGGAAAGTACCCAAATCAGACAGATGCACTTGCAACACATCTTTCAAATTTTTCTATTTGTTGCTGAAAAACAATGTTAGAGGAAGAGAACATTTTATTAATTAACAATTAATGTGTTAGCTCCAATATTGGTTCAAAAGATATTTGGGAATCACTGTTGATAAAAAGGTCCTATTAGGTATGAGCTTGAGTAAGTCATTCAATCTCTTTACCGCAACTTCTTCACCTGTGACTGAGTGTTAAGATCTATGACCACTGACATTCTTTCTAAATCCCCCAAGTAGTTGTAATTCTCTGGCCACTAAGGTTGGGCAGTCTTGGGCCAGAGCCAGTGTTGCTCCATAAAAACTTTGACTTCCTGCTGTTTAGGAAGATAGCAGTGTATATTAGTTTAAAACAATGGCTCCAGAGTGAGGCAAATCCACTGAAGCTCCTCTATGCCTCAGTTTCCTCATATCTTAATGATACCACTTGCCACAAAATGTTGTCAAAAATAATCACTTAGTAGTTCTTGATATGAGGAAAGCACTTAATAGATGTAAGCTATAATTACTGTAGTAGTTATTAGATGATGATAACAATAATGAATACCACTTCCCTTTTAAACTGAGATCAGTTGGCACTGAGGGCAGCTTACATGGGAAAATAAATTTAAGAGGTGAAGACAAATAAAACTCAAAGAAAGCAATAACATCAGGTAATGATATTCTATTCAATAAATGGTCTTGGGAAAATTGGACAGGTATGTGCAAAAAATGAAATTTGACCATCTTCTTTACCATACACAAACGTCTTTAATGGAATAAAGACTTAAGTGTAAGATTTGAAAACATAAAAATCCTAGAAGGAAATACAGGTAGTAAAATTTCAGACATTTCTCATAGCAATATTTTGTCTGATATCTCTTTAGGCAAGGGAAACAAAATTAAAAATAAACAAATGAGACTACATTAAACTGAAAAGTATTTGTACAGAAAAGGAAACTATCGACAGAATGAAAAGACAACCCACTGAATGGGAGAACATATTCACCAATGATACCTCTTATACGGACTTAGTATCTAAAAATTTATAAAGAATTCATACTATTCAACACCAAACAAACAAACAAAAAATAAACAATCTAATGAAAAATGGGCAAAGGACCTGAATAGACACTTTTCCAAAGAGGTTATACAGATGGCCAATAGACATATGAAAAGATGCTCAATATCACTAAGCATCAGAGAAATGCAATTAAAACCACAATGAGATATACCTTACACCTGTCAGGCTGGCCATCATCATAAATCAACAAACAAAATATTGGTGAAGATGTAGAGAAAAGGGAACCCTCATGCACTGTTAAAGGGAATGCAAACTGATGCAAACACTATGGAAAGCATTTTTTTACCTCAAAAAATTAAAAATGGATCTGCCTGATGACCCAGTGATTCTACTTCTGAGAATATATCTGAAGAAACCCAAAATACAGATTTGAAAGAATATGTGTGCAATCTATGTACATTGCAGTATTGTTTGCAATAGTCAAGATTTGAAAGCAGCCCTAGAAGATGAGCTTTTTAAATCTGTGGTACATTTACACAATGAAATACTACTTAGCCATAAAAAAAATAAGGATATCTATCTTTTGCAACAACATGGATGGACAGTATTATACTAAGTGAAAAAAGCCAGTCAGAGAAAGACAAATATCATATGATTTCACTTATATGTAGGATCTAATGCAAAATAAACTACCAAACAAAATAGAAACAGACTCATAGATACAGAGAGCAGATTAAGAGTTGGTAGAGGAGAGGGTGGTTGGGGCACTGGATGAAAAAGGCAAAGGCTTTAAGCCAAAAAACAAAAAACAAAAAACAAAGAAACAAAAAACTCATAGACACAGACAATAGTACGTTGATTACCAGAGTGAAAGGGGAATGGGGGAGAGAAAAGAGGGTACAAAGGGGATAAATGGTGATGGAAGGAGACTTGACTTGGGTGGCAAACACACAATACAATAATACGGGTGATACGTTATAAAATTGTACACCTGAAACCTATATAATTTTATTAACCAATGTCACCCCAGTAAGTTCAATAAAAATTTTAAAAAAGTAAAGTAAAGCTCTAATTATATATCACATCTTGGAAAAAGAAATGGCTCTGGTTGAGGCTTGTTCTGAAATGGGAAAACTGAAACAATGCACTATGAATTGCAGACCAAAGCCCATTCAGTGAGTCAGTAATGGAACCTGGAACCAATCCCAGAAATGGGTTTCCAGAGGATACTTACAAAGCATGTCCAAATCTCACAGAGTCTGAGGAGATTTCCTAACTAAAAAAAGTGCCCACTTTCTCCACATTCACATCATCTCAAAGGCCACCTATCAAAGAAAAGTCCATGGATTTATACACTAATAATAGACATTATCCACTGATGACAGAAGTTACTGGAATAAGCACAGTCTTAAGGATATAGGATTAGTGATGATAATCCCCCTGAAATATGTTTGTCTTCCCAGAATTATCTCATGAAGCCTCACATGTTGATGAAGAAGACTGCCCATCCCACTAAAAAGACAGATGTCATAGAAAAGTGCGAAAGACCACCTGGCCACAGATGGAAACTCCACATCAATCATTGATCATACACACACTCACTGAAAATAAAAATGTTCTTTGTCCTCATCTTCTCTTGTCTCCAAGATACAGAGAATATACTTGCTAAATACTCATTAGATCAGATCTTTCCTTCCTTTCACTCACCATCCTTTCACTACTAAATACCTCAAATTTATATTATAGAATAAAGCTATGCTTCTCTTACTAGACACATTTAAATCAAAATTCTAGGGGAATTCATGTGGAGGTCAGAGTGGAAGCATGTGTGAGTGGGTCCAGAAGAAGGAAACATGGCTGTCAAAGTGTTTGAATCCATTGGCAAGTTCGGCCTGGCCTAATCCGTGGCTGGAGGCATGGTGAACTCCGCCTTGTATAATGTGGATGCCAGGCATAGGGCTGTCATCTTTGACCAGTTCTGTGGAGTGCAGGACATCATGGTAGGAGAAGGGACGCATTTTCTCATCCCTTGGGTGCAGAAAGCAATGATCTTTAACTGCCGCTCTCGACTACGTAACGTGCCAGTGATTACTGGTAGCAAAGATTTACAGAACGTCCACATCGCTCTGTGTATCCTTTCCGTCGGATTACAAGCCAGCTTCAGAGAGGACTAGAATGAGCACATGCTGCCATCCACCACCACAGAGATCCTCAAGTCAGTGGTGGCTTGCTTTGGCGCTGGAGAACTCATCACCCGGTGAGAGCTAATCTCCAGACAGGTGAGGGATGATCTTACAGAGCAAGCTGCGACCTTCGGGCTCATCCTGGATGACGTGTCCTTGACTCATCTGACCTTCGGGAAGGAGTTCACAGAAGCGATAGAAGCCAAACAGGTGGCCCAGGAGGAAGAGGAGAGGGCCAGATTTGTGGTGGAAAAGGCTGAGCTGCAGAAGGCGGCCATCATCTCCGCTGAGGGTGATTCCAAGGCTGCGGAGCTGATCGCCAACTCGCTTGCGAGCGCAGGCGATGGCCTGATTGAGGTGCGCAAGCTCGAAGCCGCAGAGGACACCTCGTACCAGCTCTCACGCTGGAACGTCACCTACCTGCTCTCCGGCAGGTGGTGCTTCTCCAGCTGCCCCAGTGAGGCCCGCACCACTTGCACAACCTCAGGCCACATGGGCTGCCGTCCTGAGGGTTCTTAACATCGCCTTCTTTCTGCCCCCACTCCAGAATCACTGTGAAATTTCATGATTGGCTCAAAGTGAAGGAAATAACGGTAAAAATCACTTCAGATCATAATTACTCTTACCAGATGAAGCTCTGTAATTCTCACTTCTGTCCCCCTTTCTTTCCCATATCCCTACCAAAAATTGTCAAGTGCCTGCACACACCAGCTTGACTCCAGTCGTCAGGGATTAGGCGCTGGTAATTAGCAGAAGGAAGGCAGGAGTGTGTGTGTGTGTGTGTGTGTGTGTGATCAGCTGCCTGATCAGTTGTAGGCCTGAGTAAACGTGTAGCCTCCAACCCTACATGTATGCAAGATCCAAAGGAGATGGCACACGGCTCAACCTTGAACGCAGGCCTCCATTTTGGCAGTAGTTCCTGCCCAGACCCGGCTGAAGAGGGGCTGGGAGGGTCAGAGAGGAAGTGGTGTATCTTTTACTGTAAGGTTGATTCTCTTTAACCGTGGGGCCAGGGGAAGCAAGTGTGTACAAAAGCATAGATTGAAGAAGCTGCCCCTGTGCAGGAGGGTGAGTGGGCTAGATTTGCTGTGCGGGCAGGGGTCCTAAAACTGGAATGGACTTGGATAATGAGAGTAGGCCTGTCTGAGATCTGAGTCCTGCGGAAGACTTCCTGTCCACCACCACCCCTTCCCCACCACCTTGGTGTCTTGCACATACCCAGCGGAATTCCATTTTGAAGGATTGCATCCCCCTGGGGCTGAACATGCCTGACAGAGACATGCATCCTGCATTCCTGGCGCGCTTCTTCTGAGGCTGCCCTTCTAGAGGGCTCCGTGCTTGTGCTTTGAAGGAAAAGACCATGGGAGGAAAACAAATGTGTGTAAACTGCTGTCAATAAATGACACCCAGGCCTTCCAAAAATAAAGAAATAAAATAAATCAAAATTCTAAATTTAATCTAACATACATAAACATTTGCTACTATTTAGCACCCCAGCATTTGTTCCTTCTGATGGGACGATCATTCCTCTAACATTTACATTCATTCAATTTAGGTGGGCATGACCACACCCCGTTCTCAAAAAGGAGTTTGTGATGCCAGACTAGATAATCAGAGCACTACATTTCCCTGGTCTCAATATTTGGCTCAGAACATGTGACTCAAAAAAGACCAATGAAGGGAAAGGAAATGCTTTCTACAACTGCAGAAAGGTATTCTTTCCTACTGTACTTAATCCTTAGAATATGTGATCCTACCCCTACCCAGAGTCTGTGAATCAAGGCAAAACAGAACAGTACGGAGCTGAGTTAGGAAAGAAGTCATATTCTGGTAACGTTGCTCGGCCCCTGAATTCAGCAGTGGTCAGAGCCAACCTATTACCCTTGACTATTTAGTTATGTAGGCCAACACATTTTTTTTATTAAAAGAAGCCAATTACTGTCTGATATTTTCATATTTGATTAGTATATTATTAGTTTGCAAAAGCTGCCATAACAAAGTACCATAGCTTAAAAACAACAAATTTATTATCCCTCATTCTACAGGCCAGAAGTCAAAGGTCAACGTGTTGGCAGTTATGCTTTCTTCTGAGGCCTTTCTCCTTGGCTTGCAGATGGCCACCTTCTCATTGTGTCTTTTCTTTATGCACACATACCTGGTGTCTTTCTGTGTGTCCAAATTTCCTCTTCTTAAAATGACACCAGATGTATTGGATTCAGATCCATTCTAACAGCCTCATTTTAGCTCAATCACTTTTTAAAGGACCTGTCTCCAAACACAATCATATTTGGAGGTACTAGTGATTAGGGCTTCAACATATGACTTGGCAAACACAACTCAGCCCATAACAACCAGTAAGAGTGAAAATAAGAGTTCAGAAAAACAAAGATGAAAAAAATTATCAAAGAACTATATGAAAGAACTTATTAGAGATAAAAGATAACTATTTCTAAATTGAAAGGGCTCACCAAGTCTACAGCACCTACCCTCATCTAGACACATAATTGTGAAATTTCAAAATGATAAGGAAAAATGTAGAGCCTCTGAGATTTTAAGGTGAAGAAAACAGGTCACCCACAAAAGAACAAGAATCAAACTGTCACCAAACTTCTCCTCAGCAATGCTGGGAACTAGAAGACAGTGGAAAGGGCCTTTCAAGTTCTAGGAAAATATTATTTCCAACTTGGAATCCTCTACCCAAACTATCACATTCAATAGAATAAAATCATATCTAGGCACTCAAAACTAGGTATTTATTTTTTTAATTATATTTTATGGATAATGCTATTATAGTTGTCCCTATTTTCCCCCATTGCTCCTCCACCCAGCACCCCTCACTATTTCAGGCAATCCCCACACCGTTGTTCATGTTCATGGGTCATTCATATAAGTTCTTTGGCTACTCCATTTCCTATACTGTACTTTACATGCCCATGGCTATTCTATAACTATCAATATGTACTTCTTCTTAACCCCTTAATCTCTTCACCCATTCCTGTACACCCTCCTCCCACCTGGTACCCTTTTTCTTAAATAGGTCCCTTTAACATTTCATATAATAATGAGTTGGTGAAGAAGAACTCCCTTAGTTTTTTTCTTATCTGGGAAGCTTTTTATCTGTCCTTTGATTCTAAATGATAGCTTTGCTGGGTAGAGCAATATTGGCTATAGGTCCATGATTTTCATGACTTTGAATATTTCTTGCCAATCCCTTCTGGTCTGCAAAGTTTCTTTTGAGAAATCAACTGATAGTCTTTGGAAGATCCCATATAGGTAACTAACTGCCTTACTTTTGCTGCTTTTAAGATTCTCTCTGTATATCTAACCTTTGGCATTTTAATTATGATGTGTATTGGAGTGGGCCCCTTTGCATCCATCTTGTTTGGGGCTCTCTGTGCTTCCTGGACTTGCATGTCTATTTCCTTTACCAAATTAGGGAAATTTTCTTTCACTATATATTCAAATAGATTTCCAATTTCTTGCTCTTTCTCTTATTCTTCTAGCACACCTGTAATATGAGTGTTGGAATGCTTGAAGTTGTCCCAGAGGCTGCTTACACTATACTCATTTGGGGGGGATTCTTTTTCCTTCTTGTTCTGATTGGTTGTTTTTTGCTTCCTTATGCTCCAAGTTATTCACTTGATTCTTGACTTTATCCACTCTACTGTTGTTTCCCTGTAAGTTATCCTCTATTTCAATTAGTGTATCCTTCATTTCTGACTGGGTCTTTTTTATGCTTCTGAGGTCCTCACTGAGTTCCCTGAGCATCCCTGGTTCAAAACCAGTGTTTTGAACTCTGCAACTGATAGATTACTTATCTCTATTTTGTTTAGCTCTTTTTCTGGAATTTTGATCTATTCATTCATTTAGGCCATATTTCTTTGTTTCCTCATTTTGGCAGCCTCCTTACATTTGTTTCTATGTATTAGGTAAAGCTGCTATGACTCCATGTCTTGGTATTGTGGCCTAATGTAGTAGGTGTCTATACAGGCTAGAAGCACAGCCTCCCCAATCACCCAAGCTGGATACATGAGGTGCACCTTTTGCGTGGACTGAGCATACCCTTTTCCTATAGTTGAGCTTTGATTGTTTTTGGCAGGTCAATGGGAGGGATCTACCCAGGTCAATCCATGCAAAGATTGGCTGAGACCACTGACCATCAACCAACACCATCTGTGGAGAATCAGCTGTGCAGGGGCAGGGTGGTGGTGTTTCAACGTGGTCTGCAGCTGACCACCATGAGCACAGTCTCTGGGGTTTCCCAGGTGGTGCAGGCTAAGGTCAGTCCCCACCTGTGTTCTGCCTGGGGCCACCCTGCATGAGCTATAAAGCAGTTTGAGATGGCTGCTACTTGTGCTGGGCTCAGAGATTCCCAGGCAAAGCCAAGCTGTGAACTTAGGCTGGCTTTTGCTAGTACCAGGCTTAGGGCCACTTAGCAAGAGGTTTAGGGGCTGGGGGCTCACTGAAGCTAGCTGTTGCTTGTTTAAGATGGCTTAAGAAGTTGTGAAGCATGAGCCAAGACCAGCCATTCATATGGAAAAGTCATGATTAAAGGCTTGGGTGGGTCTGTACTTTGGGTGAAACAGCATCTCAGGGGATCTCCAGAGTGGAGTAAACAGTGTTAGCCAGGTTGATAGAGTCTCAGATATGCTACCAGCCTGCTGGCTCTGTGGCTCTTAGGGGTAGGAGTTTCAGAAGAGAGATAATGGCCCCTGCCTGCCTTTCTGTCTGGAAAAGCATTTAAAGTACCTGCCTTGATGCCAGACACTTCAGTTCCTTTCTGAATGCCACTGGTGCCTTTCAAGATGCTACTCCACTGCTGGATCTCAGAGGGATTGAGTCTGAGAAATCCATGTGTATATTCTTTAAGATGAACCGCTTGGGACTCCTGAAGATTCTTCCACCCGCTCAATCCCCACTGGATTTTGTAGCCAGAAGTTGTGGGGACTTATCTCACTGGCACTGGAACCCTGGCCTGAGGGACCTGGTGTGGGGCTGGGACTCCTTGCTCCTGAGATATTCCTACCAAATTTTTATCCAACACATGCTGACATGAGACCAACTCATTCTGTGTCTCCACCTTTCTTGCTAGTCTGGATGAATGTGGTTTCTTTAATTCTATGGTAGTTGGACCTCCATTCAACTTAACTTTTAATGGTTCTGAATGATGGTTGTTCTATAGTTTAGTTGTAATTTTGATGTGGTTGTATGAGGAGGTGAGCCTTGTTTACCTACACATCAATCTTGACTGAAAGTAGGCATTTATTTTTAATATGCCTTTCTGCAGAAGCTATTGAGGATATGCCCCAGCAAAACAAAAGAGAAAACCAAGAATAAGGAAAATATGGGCTCCCAAAACTGAAACAGTGAGGAACTGTGCAATATTTACAGAATAGTCAGTCTGAAGATGGAAAGCTCCAGGAGAGAGTATCTCATGGAAATGGATGAAGGATATTTAATAGAATACCTATTTGGATCAAGTATTTGGAAATAAACTAAGAATATAATAAAAAAACTAAGATGGCCAGAAGAAGAGTTAGAGACCTAAAAAAGCAATCCACAACTCTACCAGAGTAGAAATATAATTATAATACAAAATAGGGCTCTGCACTAAACAGTTAAAATAAACTTTAATTCTGAAACTAAATCCATAGACAACAAAATACAATTATGGTTTTTGGGAAAGAATTAAATAGTATTGAACTTGACATTGTGGAACTTCGAATGATAGAAGTTGGGAAGTAGAAGGATGAAAGGAGAGTTGTGAGAAGGGCTAAAGATGCAAATGTTTCCATCTTTCGAGGTAGAAAGTGAGGGAAAGAGAATAGGGGATGGTAAAATGAAAGACCAATAGCAGAAATTTAATAACTAACTTCTAAAATTGACCAAAGGAAAATAGGTGTATAAACATTTTATTTAGTTATAGGAGGTAATAGAAACAGTAAGAAGCTTACAAGGGGCTGTCCTAGGGAAAAGAATAGGAATTAGAAAAAGATGAAACCAGGAACTTTTATTACTTCAACTTATTAACCATAGCCAGTTATTTTATACATTTATTTTTTTTTACTCTAAAGCATTCTCAGATCACTGCTGAATAGCTTTTTAGGCCCTTGCTTCATGCAGAGATCCTAATTCTCACGGGCAGCTGCCAGGTCCCAGCACCAAAAAGTGATTTTCACCCATCTTTCTATGAACACCATAAGCTATAAAGCCTCCATGATCTTCTGTAGGTCAAGGGCTTTTAATAGCTTTTGGTATTTATATGGTACCTTTCATCTGAGGAACGCAGTGCGTGTTACGACATTATCTCACCATGTTCCTGTCTAGAATGTAGGAGGCAGGTGTTATTAACCCCATTACACATATGGGAAAACTGAGGCAAAGGGCTCTCATAACCAACCTGCTCAGTTGGTTCCATAACTCAGAATTAAGGGGGTAACTGTTAAGCCTCAGGACCCTTGTAAGGGGCTCTGGAAGATTTAATCTGGCTTTTTAAAGTCTTGAAGAGGATTTTTTGTGAAGACACTTGTGAGTAGGCTTAATTATGGGCTCCATCCCTTCCCTCTTTTGGCTGAGTGATCTGGGTCCAAGGAAGGGTGGAGCCATGGGGCAATGAGAGTAAGTCACAGATGGTGGAGGATGGGGAGAAACAAGAAAGACCTAGTTAATTCTGAGCAGAGGTTTATCCATTGACTAAATAGATCAGAAAGTATTTACAATGCCCACCATTAAGTTTTCAGTTCTTTGCTTGCTGGCTAGAGAATTCAAGGAAGAATAAAATTGGTGCCCAATCATTATTGGCTTATAATTTACTTTAATTCATAAAAAATACACACACTGAAAAATAAGTAAACAACATTTTACTTATTAAACAGTAAACAAAACAGTAAGTGAAATAAGACTGTAGGGAAAAGTAAGGTGAGCAAGGGCTTGAGCAGCCTTTTTTTCCAACCTATGGTGGGTGAGTACCCACCATAGGCTAGTAACTGTTAGAAGCTTCATATATACCAGCCCATCCCTGCCTTCATGTGTTTACAGGCTAGATTTTTTTGTGGGGAGAAAATAGTTGGCAGAGAATATGTGGTTGGAAGGATCAGAAAAGTCTCCCACGAACCCAAAGGTGGCTGGTTTGATTCCCCAGCCAGGGCACATAACGAGGTTGCAGGCCAGGTCTCCAGCCAGGTCTGTAACTGGAGGCAGGTGAAAGGCAACCATACATTGAAGTCTCTCTCCCTCTCTGCTTTTCTCCCTTCCCCTCTCTCTAAAAATAATAAATAAAACTTTAAAAAAAAAGAAAAAAGAAAAAAAAAAAAAAAAAAACTAAAAATGGAACTGCCTTTTGATCCAGCAATTCCACTACTAGTATTATACCTGAAGAACCCTGAAATGCTAATTCATAAGAACCTATGTACCCCTATGTTCACAGCAGCATTATTTACAACAGCCAAATGCTGGAGATTGCCTAAGTGCCCATCAGTGGATGATTGGATCAAAAAACTTTGGTACATTTACACAATGGAATACTACACAGCAGAAAGAAAGAAGAAATTCCTACCCTTTGCAAGAACATGGATGGAACTGGAAAGTATTATGCTTAGTGAAATAAGCCAGTCAGTGAAGGACAAATACCATATGATCTCATCCATTACAGGACACTAATAAAGAAAACAAACATGGAAAACTGAACCAGATACATGAATACAATGAATAGACTCTCAGTGGTCAGAGGGGAGGGCGTAGGGGGAGGAGTAGGCAAAGAAGGAGAGCAGTTTAATCAAGGAACTAGTGTGGAAGAACCATGGACATGGACAAGTGGGATTGACTTTGGGGGGAGTGAGTGGGTGGGGAAGGGTAAAGAGGGGAGTGAAAATGGGATGGATGTAATACAATAAAATTAAATATTTTTTCTGCCCAATAAAATTAAATTTAAAAAGAAAAGAAAAGAAAAGTCTCCCAGATAACGTAAAATCTACAAACAGAAGCCCTGGCTGGTGGCACAATGGATAAGGTGCCGGCCTGCGAACGCAAAGGTCACTGGTTCGATTCCCCAGCCAGGGCACATAACCAGGTTGCGAGCCAGATCTCCAGCCAGGTCTGTGGCTGGAGGCAGGTGAAAGGCAACCATACATTGAAAAATAATAATAATAATGAGTAAAATCTTTATTAAACAATCTACAAACTAAAATCAAAATAAAGAATGGACATTGTCCCCGAAAGGTGGACAGACAGAGCTTCTGAGCAGAGGGAGGGACCTTCCAGATGGGAAGGGCAGTGGAAGATTTGGGTCTCCAAGGAGAAAGAATGTCTTGGGCTCAAATCTGGCAAGTCTTTCTGAGGTCATCCAGCTCTTTTCTCCCCAGCCAGGGCTCTCCTCTTCAGTGATACTATTTTTGCTTAATTGAGTTTAAGAGAAGTATCCCCACTCTACTTCCAAATCTCTCTCTCTCTCTCTCTCTCTCTCTCCCCCCAGTACAGTATCCTCTCTCTCTTCTTCCCTCCCTCCTTCTTTCCCTCTCTCTCTAAAATCAATGAACATATACTCAGGTAAGGACTGGAAAAAAGAGCACATCATAATTCTCCTGGTATCCCCAGATAGCCTGTGACATATACCTGTCTCTCCATTCTCCTAAAAACAGATGATTGATATTATGACTACTACTAATTAAGGTATTAGTAAATATTTTATTACTTGTAACTAATGTTATCAAAGTCAACACAAATACTTATCTTATAATTAATAGTAATAAATTTAACTATTTGTTTCACAAGAACCCCTGTAAAGTTAATGGATTTGTTCAGGAACCCTCAGGAAATAGACAGGTAGTTTCCCAAGGATAATGTTTTCTTGATTAATACAATAAGTAAAAACTGAATAAGAGAATCTATGCTCTGCTGCTTTTTTTTTAATTTTTATTTTTTTAATTTAATTTTATTGTTGTTGTATTACATTCATCCCATTTCCCGTCCCTTCTCTTCCCTTCCCATCCTCCCATTCCCCTCCAAAGTCATTCTACTTGTTGTCCATGTCCATGGGCCATCCATGTTAGTTCCTTGACTAACCTGCTCCCCTTCTTTGCCTCTTTCTCCCCTGTCTCCTCTTCCCCATCCCTTTGCCCACTGAAGATCTGTTTCTTGTATTCATGTCTCTGGTTCTGTTTTGTTTTGTTTGTTTTGTTCATTAGTGTCCTGTATTGGGTGAAATCATATAGTATTTGTCTTTCACTGACTGGCTTATTTCACTATGCATAATAAATATTTTGCAGTTCCATTCATGTTGTTTCAAAAACTAGGAGTTCGTTCTTTCTTTCTGCTGTGCAGTATCCCATTGTGTAAATGTACCAAAGTTTTTTGATCCATTCTTCCACTGATGGGCACTTGGGTTATTTCCAGCACTTGGCTATTGTAAATAGTGCTGATATGAACATAGGGGTTCATAGGTTATTCTGAATTGGTATTTAAGGGTTCTTCAGGTATAATCTTAGTAGGGGAATTGCTGCATCAAAAGGCAGTTCTATTTTTAGTTTTTTAAGGAAATTCCATATTGTTTTCCATAATGGCTGCACCAGTCTGCATTTCCACCAGCAGACTGTGACACCATAAAAGTCCTAGAGGAAAACATAGGAAGTAAAATTTCAGATATCCTATGCAGAAATATTTTCACTGATACCTCCAAGAGTAAAGGAAATAAAGGAACAAATAAATCAACGGGACTATATCAAACAGAAAAGTCTATGTTCAGCTAAAGAAAACACCAGCAAAATTAAAAGGAACCTACCATATGGGAAAACATATTTGCCAATGACACCTCAGACAAGGGTTTGACCTCCAAAATATATAAAGAACTTATGCAGCTCAACACCAGGAATACAGGCAGCCTAATTAAAAAATGGGCAAAGAACCTGAACAGACACCTCTCTGAGGAGGACATACAAAGGGCCCAAAGACACATGAAAGAATGCTCAACATCACCAGCCATCAGAGAGGTGCAAATTAAAACCACAATAAGATGACACCTCACACCTGCCAGGATGGCAATCATCAACTAATCAACAAACAACAAGTGTTGGAGAGAATGTGGGGAGAAGGGAATCTTGGTGCTGCTCATTTCATACAGTTCTTAGCACCCTAGGGTTTGTGCTCTCACAAGGTATGGGCTCCCTCTACTGGTTATATTTGGTTACAAGGGAGCTCCTCAAGCTTACACAGAAATCTGGTCTGACGTCTCCACGTGAGGGACATTGTGCGTCAATGAATAGGTGGTGCCTTTCGGACTCTGTAGTGCCTTCTGATATTCGTGAGTACTAAAGCTCCCAAAAAGGTAAAGTTCAATTCACACTTCTCTCAACTAATCTTTAGAAAAGGAGTCAAAATACATTTCTAAATGTCCAGGAAAGCTGTTCAGTAGCTTCAGCAGAGAGGCAGAGGTGATGAGACTTTCATGCTGGAACCGGAAGAGCAACGAAATTACAAATGAACATTAGACATTAGACAGAGTCATGGGCCCTCAGAGGTGTTAGAGCCTAGCATACACCTAGTTCAGCTGCCCACTTGTTCAGTTCTTTCGACCACATGCTTCCAGGACACCATGCCAGCCTCTCTTAGTCTGGCTCAGGCATGAGTCCAAGGCAGGGCTGAACGTAAACAGGCTCCTGCAGCAAAACTGGACAGGAAGCCCTCATCATCCCTTCTTATTAATAACATAAAATAAAAATAAATAAATATATATAATTTAATTTTCTATTTAATTATAAAGTTTATTAAAGGTAAATGAATTATACACCTGTAGCTTGTACTTCTAAATCCCAAACAACTAATGCACAATTACTATTTTTGAAGTTAAAACTTGTATCTCCAGTGCCAATTCTGAAGTTGGTCAACCAGGAATAATGTTTAGTCAGGAAGGATCGTACCTGCGTTTCTCTCTGCCCCCTCATGGAAATGCCTCCAAAGACACAGTAAAAAATTGAAAAGACCAAAAGAACAGGAAATGAGATCACAGAATAGGAAATGTCTACATACCAACAAATGCCAATATGGTCCTGACTGCATTAGCAGAGAGGTAGCCGACCTCTCGATGCCTGCAGGGGACACCAACATGGATGCAGCAAAGTCCAGTCCTTCAACCTGGAAAGGCTCAGGAATCACAGATTTCTGGTTTGTAAGGTGGAGGTGGAGGATAGAGCTGACAAGATCTGGTGGTGTGAGAATCCCTTAGGCTCTCCACATCCTGCCAGCAGACAAGAAAAAAAAAAGAAGAAAAGAAAAATAGGATGGAGAATCGTGCATAAAAAATTATTATGGGCAACATGTCCAGGGGCTTTCTGCAGGTGACAGGCAGTGTAGGGGATGCCTGAGGGCCCAGAATAGACTCTGGCTGGATAGCCCAAGATCAGAAAGTCAGCTCAGTGCTATAGGAAGAGCTCCAAAATGAGAATCTTGAACTTTGTTTTGGTTCCACTGATCTTGCAGCTCAGATCTTCTTTGATCCTGTTTCCCCAACTGAATAATGAAGAAAATATCTGTCCTGATGACCCCTCAGGGTTGCTGAAAGGACAGTCTAGGCACAGCATAGGAAAGCACTTTGCTAAAACCTACAATAGGTTATAAATTACAGTGCAGTCGAGCCAAAGGAGCCAGGTATCTGATTATAAAATCACTTGAGTCCACTTTCTCAGAGGTTTAGTAACACACTGGTGGGGACTGTGGAGGAAAAATAAAACTTGGTACATTACTAAAGGGAAATGTGTTCTCATGAGCAGGAAGGGGTGACAGCCAGACCAAAGACAAAGAGGCCATTCTGCCACAGCCACCCCTGGTCACTGACTGTGAAAGTCGAGATAGATGAGGAGCAGAGCCATTTGGGGTTCATCTTGCTAGGTGATCAGGTAACTAAATTCCTGGCACTGTGCTCTAAGTGGCTATGCTTCATCCATCTCTTTCTGCATGAATATCACAGCCTTGGAGGCCAGAGAGGAGAGGGTGAGAAGAAAGAGAAGGTCTCCTTGACCATCCATTTACCTTCCTCGGCTGGCTGATACACCAACTCCAGCCAGAACACCAAACACAGCCAGGAGTCCCCACTGCCCATCACTGCGGGTTGTGATGGGTCAACAGCCTGGGTCCTTGAGCAGGGCTCCTGCAGGATGACATGGTGATGCTCCAACTCCCCAGTGAATAACCTGGGTCTTTCCCACATGTGCTTATGCAGGGCTGATGCACCTGTCCTGCGCCCCCACCACCTAGGAGTCCAGAGCAATCACATCTCTATACCCTCCATCATCTCAGCTCAGTGGAAACACATCCTCCAGGGAAACTTCTCAGAGGTTATCAGGAGTGACCCAGAGTAGGGAGCAGAGCGCAGTAAGGGAACACTGTTGTGGCTGGGTGGCTGGGCTCCTCCTCCCCTGAGGCCACCTGGCAGGGGAGGCAGTGCCAGCTCCTACTGGGGAAATTTGAGCCACTTTGCCCAGTCTGGGGGCAGGAGGAGAGACGTGGGACCAGACAGGAAGAGGGGAGCCCCTGTGCCTCAGAATCCAGCTTGATAGTACTAAGTGGCCTGGGACGGTTTTGGGCCTCAACCTCCAGGGACAAAACTTTCTCATCGAAGAGACTTCTGAGAGGAGTAGACGACTGAGGTTAGATGCCTAAACTGTCCTGTAAGGTGGGTGCCTGGGATTTGTTGCTGTTCAACATCTATTAAGCATTTACCTTGTGCCTCCTGAAAGGTGGAAGGATCCAGAGCCTGCCCAGAAACTTCTAGCAGCCAAGCTAGAAGATTCTCTGGAACTGCAATACGACCTGCCGGGGCCCTTCCCCACAGCTGGCCTGGTAGGGCCAGGGCTGCTTGCCCAGAAGAGGCTCCCCAGTGTGCCTGTGCCCCAAGCCCCCATGACCAGGTACTGGGTTGAGGGGTGTGTCTGTGTGTTTCTGCTCAAGGGTGGGCAGGGCTGGTGTTGAAAGCAAGTGCCCATAGCTTGGCCTAAAAGCCTCAGTGTGTCACCCAGGCTATTCGAGCCCAAACTTAAGAGTAGAATTGTCTGCAAGTATAAATATGATGATTTGAGGAGACTGAAGCAGATGATTTGGAATAAAGTTTGTGATTAAGGGACTCAAGGGCTTGTGACTGTCCCACCTGTTGAGGTCAAAGCCATGGAAACTGGATTGACTGAGAAAATGAACAGCTTCATTACTAGCTGCATGGTGTCAGACAAGTTCCTTGGCTTCTCTGAGCTTCAGAATGTGTCCAGCAGCAAGTGCATTAAATGGGTATAATAATGATATCTCTGGAATGGGCCTATTGAAGAATCAAATGAAATCACACCTGTGAATGTAACTATGACTATTTTTTGCTATTTTCCCCAACTACCTAGCTGTATAACCTTGAACAAATCATTTTAACTCTCTGGGACAATGCTTCTGAGGAAATGAAGAGATTGGATTTCTAAAGGCTATTAGCAGTTTTAACATTCTCTGCCAAGACCCAAGAGAATGATCAACTTCTAAAGTTTCATTAAGTGCCAACCTTAGATGCAGTATGGTCCCCCTTTCCAAATGTGGCCCCAGCTTCCACCCACCCTCCCTTCCCCTTAAGAATATCTCTGTGATTTTCCTGGAGGGGGAGCACAACTATATTCATTGCGGCAAGAGCTGTGCATCAGATGTTATGGAGCAATAGGGGCTGTTGGTTTCGTACCCTTTACAGTGTATAAGAAGGCTCAGCAGCCCTAGCTTCTCAGTGCTCCCAGTCCCTACTTCTCTGCCCTAACTGGGATAGCTGGACGTGGATTTAGGCAGATAGACATTTGTGTACTGGATCTGTTATTTTCTGCTGCAGGACCCTGGAATTTTATTTGACTTGTATAATACTGTTTCCTCATGGAGCTGCAGAGCTATTTACCTCATGGGGACGTTCTAAGGATCAAAGGAAATAATGTGGATCATGTGCCTGGAGCAAGTAGCAAGTAGTTGTCTGTGCTGTTGTTGCACATTGTTCAGTACTGGCTCCCTCTGGGTGTTAAATTTTCATTATCACAGCTGTTAGTGATCATAATGGTGAATGAGGTCAACAGTTTCAATCTCCTTCTCCAAACAAAGGAGCCAGAGGCAGCACCCCACTCAGGCATCAGCTTTCTGCAACCCTGAATTTAGACAACAGATAGGAATAAGACCCCAAGCATTATCATCCCACTTAAGCCATTGTTCATCAATAACTATTTGAATCACCTGTGGGAGCAGAAAGCTGAGACCAGACATTTCTCAGTTTGTCTCCAAAAGAGCAGTCCCTGGCTATGAAACTTACTATAGGTGCCCCCCCAAACCCTCCCACCCCCGTGGGAAAGGCCAGTAGGGGCACCAGGCCTCCATGTCTTGGGACCAGGGGAATGAATGAGCTGCTATTGAATAGCCTGTTCACAATCTCTGCATGAATCTGAGTGAAGAATGAGCACAAAGAGGTGTTAAGAGAGCGCCACCTAACACAAAACTGGAATGCCTCCCTGGGTCACAGAGTCACTTTCCACAGGATTCTCCGGCAGAGTTCACCCAGCAAATGAATGATTGTCTTTAACCTCACATATGCTTGGGAGCCGTGAGTAAAATGGGAAATAAGATGCAACCCTTTCCCTCTCTCCATCCTTGCTTCTCTGAAACCTCCAGACTCAGTAAACTTAATTGAATGAAGAAAGTGAAAAAAGAAGTTTTCTGTATAATTAAAACAAGAGGCCAAGATGATTCCAATCCCTTTGGTTCTTTACTCTTCAGCTACCGTGCATTGAGAACCTTATTTTCATCCTCACTGATCCCACAAGGCGAGTGCTATTGTCTACCCCATTTTACAGGTAAGGAAGTTGAGGTAAGAGAGGTTAAATAACTTGCCCAAGGTCACATCGCTGCTATGTGGTGGAGCCACAGTCTAGACCCAGGACCTAGTTCATAATCACTATGGGAATTCCTCTGGGAATGGATGAAAGAACCAGAATGGGATACCAGCAGTTCCCTAAACATCACCTCAGTCTCCTCGATCCTTTAAAGAAAGCCTATGGAACATCCACTATGAATCAGCTGGTTTCACGTTGATTTTACTTCCTTTTGTCCATACACCACCAGCTAGGAGGTCTTTATGTTCTCTGCTTTACAGAGGAAACAGAAACACAGAGATGATTTGGCTTTCCAGGTCACACTGCCTCCAAGTGGCGATGGTGGGCATGGCACCTTGCTTGTGGGGCTCTGGCAGGTGCCCTCTCTCCTGATTCTGCAGTGGCCTGAGTGGCAGCTTCCTGGTTGGTTTCTCTCTCTCTCTTGCAGGGAGGATTCACCATGTGCTCTGAGACAGGCTCCAGGTACACAGGCATGATGCTCTTGCTCTTGGCCACCGCAGCCATCGTTGCCAACCTTCTGCTGTACTTTCCCAATGGGCAGGTGCTGGAGCCTGCCAAGATTACAGACTTGGTCTGGTTTTTCCATGGCTTTCTTGGAGCTGGACTCTTGGTAAGAGTGAGGTTTAGCTTACCTCTTCCAGGTGAAGGGTGCCCCTGAACCCCCTTCCCTGGGCCCCCAGAACGTGGCAGGTTGCTTCCCCTTTCTACCCACAACACGGGACACATAGCGGTTTCCACATTGTGCTGACCCATCATACTGCGGGCATCTTTCTATTTCCCTCCTTTCCCCATTAGGCTACATGCTTCTCCCGAACAGAGTCCAAGTCCCATTAGCCTTTGCCCTCTAAGTTCCCACCTAGCCAAGTGCTGGCTGAGACCAGAGTTTAATGTATGGTTGTTAATTGCATGAAAGATACACTTTATAAAAAGCACAATAACCAAGTATTTGTCAAGGTCGTCAGGTTTCAAATGACCATTTGAAATATAAACTATGTCATTCCAAGGCTTCCCTAGACAGAATTGTGGGGTTAGCAAACTTTTTTGTACAAGGCCAGGTGGTAAATTATTTAAGGCTTTGCAAACAATAGGGTCTCTTGTTTCAACTCCTCAGCTCTGTAGTCATAGGGCAAAAGCAGCCACGAACAATATGTAAGCAAGTAGGTATGGCTATATTCCAATAAAGCTTTATTTATAAAACAGGCAACTTGCTGGATTTAGCCCCCAGGTTGGATGCTGTGACCCTCTGAGGTAGACATTTAGTGTTTTCCTTCCTTTCTGCCTTTGTTCTCATTTGGCTCCTCCTCTCCCAGTAGTGCCCTTTGAAAAGATCATTTGATTATGTGAGACCCCAACACCAGGCACTGAGTAGGTGTTCAATAAATGAATGAATGCATAGGGCATGAAAAGGCCTCAGGAAAAGGGGGCCACCTCCCTTCCTGATTCCTCTCCCCACACAGTATTAGACACTGGAATGTCTCAAGCTGCTTCCACTGACCAACCACCCCTCCTGTCCATAGCAAAGGATGGGTCTTCCTGCACTAGAGAACATCTAAACCACCAATGCCTGGGCCAAGATTGTCTGTTTCTCAGCTCAGAGTGCTTCCTAAGGGGCAGCACAGACCTAAGAGTCTAACAGGCCCTGCTCAGATTATGAGTCTGTCCTGGCCTGCTGGGCAACCTCCCTGAGCAGCAGTGTAAGGAAAATCACACCATCTCACAAGAAGGTGGAGACACCAAATGAGATCATGTATACAGAGTGCCCTTACTTCCCTGGAAACTGGTAAAATGCAATCAGCTCTTTTTCCTGGCTCAGATTACCAGCTCCTCCCTCCTTCTCTGTGGATCCAGCCCAGTGCCTGCTGCCTGCCTCTTACCTTCACTGCTTATTTCTGCAGGACAGGTTCACCTTTCTCAGCTCCACCGCCAAGTAAATTCCTAAACTTGCTCTGTTCAACTGTAGTATATATAGGAACATCAGCACCCAACTTCTCTCAAAATATAAATGAGCAAATACAGTGACTATTGAAAGGTATAAAGCAGCTTGAGATCTGGGTTTGCTGATAGTAAAATCTCACATTCATTGAAAGAGTGCCTTAGAGAGAAATGATTCTCTGATCAGAAAGAAAACAGCGGGGAGCCTGGCTCAATCAGGGACCTCACACCCTGTCTCCACAGCATCCCTTTAACACCAGTTAGCTCGTCTAGCCCTCACTCCAGCCTTCCAGCAAAACCTCTCAGGATCTCTGGGTGAAAAAAATGGTTACACTTGTCTATTCCCAGTGAAGTAGGAATAACATAAACAGAAGAGAACCAGTCTATGAAGCTGCATAAAGTAAAAAATAGAGAGCCAGTCTCTCTTTCTCTTCTTTCTTTCCTATTCTTTTTCTTTTCTTCTTCCCTCTTTCTTTCTTTGCTTGTTCAGTCTTTAGTGTCAAGTCTGTGTTCCCAGGTGCCTGGCTCTAGAGCAAACTAAAGCAATGGCCATGGGGTTGGAGATCTTAGACATGACACTCCATCTCTCTAAATTTTCTATAAAATTGGGATCCCAATAATGGCCATCCCCTATGATTATGGTGAGCATTGGATGAGCTCATGTAAAAAGCACCCAGTCCCAAGTCTGGCTCATGGCTAGTACTCATTCCACAGCAGCTGTAAGAAAATCAGAGCAAGGGGAGGTCAAACCATCTTTGTAACTAGCGTTATAGAGTCAGATACATCCACTTCCACTATTAAGGAGTGAGCTGATAACCAGGCAAACAGCACACTCTTCTCCAGCCCAGTGGACTGCCAAATCCTAAACCTGTGGTTCTCTGTTACTAGATGCCATGTCTCCCCCAGCTCTCATCAAGGTTTGCAAAATGTGCACACCAGCTGGGAGTTTGATGCAGTGTCTATGTTATGCTTTACAATGACCTGGATACTCTGGGGAGGAGTGTGTGCCCTCCAGTTTTCCACAGCCCCCACCACTCCCTAATATATTATAACAGGACAAATGATTTTTACTAAAATTACCTGTCGAGTCTCTAAAGCCATGTGAGTTTGCACCCTCATTTCCCACCCCCAACACCTGCCCTCAGACTATCCTCTTTAACATCAACTGCATAGCATCAAATTTTCCTCAAGGCATATCTTAGTCACCTGAATGAGGACTGAGCTGTCAGATGCTGGCATCAGCAAACACATTACCAACCCTTTCTCAGGGTGAGGTGATTTTTTTTTCACAAAGTTAAGTTCATCCATTATGCAGTTATTTCCTGTCCCTGGCTCATGGTGCTATCATGCCAGTACCCTCCCTCTTACCCTATGCTGCCAGAAGAAATGGTCAAATGTCATCATACATTTCACAGCCATGTCATTGGGCCTGATTCTGTGTGGAGCAGTGGGAAAAGAGCTCAGAGCCCAGGGAGCAGGAGGAGCAAGCAGCATGCTCAGGGCACCAGGACAGATGGGTGGGAAGAAAGGAACCATTCATTTTAGCCATTGGGGGTTGGGAGAAGGTCCCTGAAAACTGCAGAGAGGACATGTGGTATCTCATGGTTGCTGTAATAAAGTACCACCAACTTGGTGGCTTAACACCTCAGAAATGTATTCTCCCACAGTTCTTAAGGCCAGAGTTCCAGCTAAATGTGTTGGTGCAGTCCTGCGTTCTATGTTGCAAGGGAAAATCAATCCATTCCCTGCCTTTCCAGCTCCATTTCACACATCCACCTCTGCCTTCTCCTGCGTGCTGGTCACTCAGAAGTGTGTGATTGTATTTAAGGCCCACCCAGGAGAAACTCTTATTAAGATCTTAATCTAGCCCTGGTTGGGTGGCTCACTTAATTGGAGTGTGGTCCCATGCACCAAAGGGTGTAGGTGCAATCCTGGGTTGGAGCACATACCTGACTTGCTCCCCAGTTTGATCCGCAATTGGGGTACATGTGGGGTTGGGGGAAACTAATTAATGTTTCTCTCTCACATTGATGTTTCTTTCTCTATCTAAAATTAATAGACATGTCCTCGGGTGAGAATTTTTTTTAAAGACCCTAATTTAACCACCATGTTAGTCATAGAAAGTAATAGTCACAGGACAGGTCCCAGGAATTGGAAGTGAATATATCTTTGGGGTTGAGGGGGTGCATTTGTTCAGCCTACTACAGGAGAGCTAACAGCCAAACTGACCCTTTGAGGGTGAAGAGGAGTTTACCTAATGACAAAGGGTGAAAGGCATATTCAAGGCCTGAGATAGGGAGTGGCTATCCTGGCTCTATCCTGGTGGCCATAGCTGGTGTGTCAAGAGGTCTGAGTGATGGAAGTGACACCATGAAGAGCTGGTGCACCACAAGCCCAGGGCATATGGTGGATTCTACAGGCAATGAGGAATCCTTAGACATTTTTGAATAGCTAGACATACTATCAAGACCTTGTTCCTAAAAGGTAACATTCCCTTCATTACAAGAGGTGTGTTTTTGTTTTGTTTTGTTTTGTTTTGTTTTGTTTTGCACAGGTTATGGTGCCAGCACTAATGCTGTTAAGAGGAGGTGGAGAGGGCTGCTGTGCTCACAGATGTGGGGTAAGTTCTGTGGTTTCTACAGGATGTTTAAACTCCAACCCACCTCCAAAGGGCTTATTTCCTAGGCCATGTGTTCTGGCACCTTTGAAAAACAGACTATAGACCAATGCTCCCTTTGAAGCACAGTGATATTATGCGGGGCCCTAGTGGACAGAGGTCCTAGGAGAAACCAGCCCAGAGAGGATGAGAGGAGAGTCATTTGCAGTGGACACAAAGCCAATGAGCTCTGGTAGACCAGCCTGCTGGGATTTGGTTGTTTGTGTTTCCATCTGTCTGTCTTTCTGTCTGTGGGGAGGTCTAGGATCCTCACAACATTTGGCTTTTCTATTTCCCTGGAAGTCAATGGGGTAATAACACATTATAGAAGTGAGATTCAAGCAAGAAAGGACACTGCAGATTGTACTTTCAGTAATGTTTTCACAAATATACTGTTAAAATGCCCTGTGAGGAATGAAAAGCTGCCATTCTAATAAGTTCATCCATTACATATTTATTTCTTGGTCCTGATCTTGTCCGCAATCACTACAGAATGTCTATTGCGTTTATATTCTCTTTCACACACCATCTCATTTTGCTTTTCTGCTCGAGAAATTCCCTGTCCCAACCCTTGCAGCCCCCCACAGAGACTTTAGCCCCAGGTTGCCTGAGAACCATCTCCAAGGAGCTCCCTGAGTCATTCAGGCGACTCCATCTGTCCCCCTCCCTCACTTCCTGTGGTAAGAAAGTCACAACATGAACATGCCTATAAGAAAAGCATATGCTTTGAAGCAAACTAGTCCTTCAGCTTTGCCCCAGTTCATTACTGCTCTAACATGCCAGGTTGCCATTCTTTGACACTTGCTTTGCTATGACACTCTCCCACCCACCCAGTCAAACATATTTATGGAATTTGTACACAATATAACCCCTCAAGTTGGTCACAGACTCAGGCATTAAAAAACATTATTTATTCACCAAATGTACAACCAATATTTACTGAACACCAAATACCAGAACAGCAAACAGGTATCATTTAGAGTGCCAACATCAATTGATCAGTCACTCTTTTTGGAAGGGACTGTGAGGTCTCATCCAGGACGAGGGGAAAAGAGTGCTGAGGTCAATTACTGATGTCTGTCAAGAGTGCAGACTAGGGGGTTGACAACACACATTATGTGTGTATAGGCATGGGGGTGGGCACTTATTCAGTGGAGAATAAGTCACATTTCTCACTCACAACTTAGTAGTGGGTTATTTCATACTTTAGAATTGTAACGGGTAGATGACTGAATGGAGGGTATCTCAGCTCCAGCTACCATGTTTTGTACATTTGGCAAGCAAAACAAGGACATCTACCTAGTCTGACACCTGCAAGAAAAGATTTGTATTCTCTCCAACTTGCCAGGAAACTCAGGGGATGCATCTTTGAAAACCTGACTTCCCACCACCTCCTTGCACTGAATTTCTGTCTCTGTTCCATTGCAGATGCTATTTCCTGTACTTCTGGCCATACAGGGCAGTCTGGGGGCTATATACTGTGTGGTCATTTCTTCACTGGGTTTGCTCAGTGGCCCCTTCTGTGACACAGGCAGTGGAAACTACACCTACCCTTTCAGGAATGACAGCCTGACGTAAGTAGTATTTATGGCTTTGGATCATTGTCTAACATTTAATGATGGTACAGCTGATGACCACAAAGAATATGCACTCTCAGTATTGACCATCCAGTAATAGGGCCAGGAACTTTCGTCCATACCTAGTGTCTTGTCCCTCTCTTTACACCTGCTCCCCAAACAAAAATCTCCAAGAGGTGATCAGCCAAGGTGAGAAGTGCCCATGAGTTAAGCAACCACCCAAGGTATATATTACAATACCTGACTTCACTAACCCCAATTATTAAACTCAACTGAGTTTGTGCTAAGGGCCTGCCTACTACTTACTAGGAACTGTCATAAGAAAAGGGAATACAAAGGGCAGATGAGATAACTTGCCTATTTGCAAGTAGTTCACTATCAAACTGGGAAGACTTAATTACCAAATTGGGAGTTGCACAAATATCCTGAAGTGGCTAGACCTATGATGATGCACATTTATTTTCTTAAAGGGATACAGAAAGAGACCCAACACCAATGGATCGGGAATAAACCTGCTTCTCTTCTCATTTCATGCTCTCTCCCTGGTAGATCTCATCCATCCCCATGGCTTTCAGAACCATCCATCTATCCATGTAAATAATCCCTAAATGTCTATCTCAAGCCTACATCTTCTGAATTTTTGACCCAAATATCTAATGACATCCTTAAAATTTACTCTTGAATATTTCACAGTATTTCAATATTAATATGTCCAAATACCTTATATCTGCAAATCTGTCAGTTATTTCAGTTATTCCCATTTTATTAAATGTCACCTTAAAGCTGTGGATCATCTTTGATTATTCTCCTTTCCCACTTCCCATGTTCAGTCCATTACCAAGCTTTGTCAATTTTATATTAATAATATACTTTGAATATATGCTGCTCTTCTCCTGGTCTGTTATCTCCCTGTTCCCAATCTCCAACACCATCTACCTCCACTCTGGTAACAGCCCTCCAACAATATCTGCTGGGGGAGGTCATCAAGAAGATGTGACACCAGCTGACAGGAAGCTGGACCTGGGAAATTGGAGGCTTCTCAATCCCTCCCTTACCCTTGAAATGTGCATGTATTTGCCTTCCCCACACCCAGAAGCTATTCCAATGATACAACCTGGAAAGAGCAATGAGATGTAGAGACTATTTGGACAGTGTTCATGACTGAATCCAGTTAAAGCCTCTATATAAAAATGTTTAAGATTCTGGAGAGTGGGTATGGAGAACTATTCATCTTGTGGCGATCCAATGCATGTATCATAACTAAAATTTCTTTGCTTATTAAACCTGTCACCTATGAATCTGGGGTGGTCTGCCCTTTTCTTCAGCTTCTCCCTACCTTCCCTCTATGGGGGCCAGTTTCAGGTTACACTTGGGAAGCTCTTGGCCAGGTTTAGAAGCAACAGTATCCCAGTTCTATTTTGCCCTTCAATCCTTTTGCCATAGATGAGCCCAAAAGTTTTATTTATTTATTTATTTATTGTCAAATTAAAAGATGCTAATAAGACCAAGAAATCTTTACATTTAAGGAACTTTTAATCTCATTTGGAACTCAATAAATATGGGTATGAATATGGGTGAGGATAGAAATAGAGGCAGAAATGTCAAATAATATACAGTCTTTGAAATATGGCTTGAAAACCTATTCCATTTTCTTTTATCCAAATAGTACACTCTAATTCCAAAATTCCTTTATAGGTTTTGCTCACATGCTATTTTTTTCTTTTTATGATTCACTACTCTCCTCTATGCTGCTGTCTCCTCCAAGGCCAGGTGACTCCAGCTTTCCCTAAGAAGACTTCCTCAGCTACTCTAAACCTCCCCTTTCTATGATAATAATTAGGATATAACTAAAATATACTGCCTACTACATGGCAAGCAATGGGCTAATACCTTATCTAACCTTTCCAAATATTCTATGGTATTGGTACCATTTTTGATTGATTATTTAAAGGGAGAGAGAGAGAAAGAGAAAGAGTGTGCGTGTGGGGTGTGGGTGGGGGAGAGAAAGAGAGAGAGGAGAGTTGTTCTGTTTTATGCATTTATTGGTTGCTTCTTGCATGTGTTCTGTCTGACTGGAGATCAAACCCCCAACCTTGGTGCATAAGGATGATGCTCTAACCAACTGAGGTACCTGGCCAGGGCCTTGAGACCCTTATAGCAGCAGTTAAAATAGCTCAGGATTCCCTGCTTCATATGTTCTCTTGTGTAGCTACATCTGCTTCCACAATGCCTTGCTGAGATACTGTGCTATCAGAGGGAAGGACATTGTGTTCAACTTTCAAATGAGCAATAATAAAGCTGCTGTCTTTGTGAAGATGAGAGCAACAAAGACCCTAAAGCTTTGTAATCTCCTGTGTTAGACTAATGCCTCTCACACGCTTGTAAATAGCAACTTCCTCCCTTTATTGCCTCCCCAAGCCAGGCTAATTCTTGCCTCTGTCCTGGCAGAGGAAACTACTTATTCAACCAGCCTACCTGGGCCACTTGCCAAGAGCCTGAGCACATTGTCCTGTGGAATGTGGTCTTGTTCTCCATCCTCCTAGGGATCAGTGTGATAGAGGCCATGCTTTGCCTTAGCCAAGTCATCAGTGGGCTCTGTGATGTCTACTGTGGCACCTGCATCCGGAAAGGACAGGTAAGTGCTTCCAAAACCCAGGAATTTTCAGGTCATTTCCCTCTGACCTGTTCCACGTTGTCTCTCTCCTGCCCTAACCCCACATTCCCAAAGTTTAGCCAGTAACTAGGAAATGCATTGTGACCTGTAGAATTTCATTTACCACTTTGACTTTAATTTTCTTTTAGGTCAGCATAACTGGTTTATGACCAGTCTAAGAAATCACAACTGATGGATGAACAAATGAGTTTTCCAGGTTTTAGAAGGACTGGATTTGATGAATGTCAATCTCCAGAGTTCTGAGAAGCTGAGAAAAATGCCCTCAACTTTCTTACCAGAGTAGATTTTTATAAAAGGACGACAGTTTTGAGAACTTCATCTACTTTACTAGAATAAAGATTGATGTGTCCCCCAAATGACCTCTAGGGATGATATAAGAAGTCATAGGGATATACAATAATAAAAATAAAAAATAATATAACAGATGCTTAAATGTTCAGTAGTTATTAGGTTATAGGCCCTATGTTAAGCACTTTGCCTACATTATTTCAGGTAATTCTATTAAGCAAGTGGCATTAAAATGTATTGCAGGTGAGGAAACTCAGGCTCAGAGAAGTTTGGTTACTTGTTTGAAATTAATGAATTTAAGTTCTGAATTTGAGCTTGATTTTAACATTTATATTCTAGACCACTCTTCAGTGGATCTCAGAGTTTATTGCTTAGACACTAAGTAGTTCCCTGAATTGTAATAAGTGCTATTCATTTATTTAAAAAAAAAAAAAAAGGGGGGGGGTCTATGGTCAAATTAATTTGAGATACACTGGATTAAAGTTTAATAGGTTTCTCTATGCAGGAGTTGTCAGAACCTTTACAAAGCCAGTGTGCATTGCTAATTTCCAGGAAGCAAATACATAATTTCCCTATTTGAACATAAAGCCCTTTTCTCCTGAAGCCATTTTTACGGGGCTAATATCCCATGAAGCACACTTTGAGAAATACTGCATGACTCCATGATGAAGTAGAACCTGCATTACTTAATCCATGTACTACTACATGGCAAGCAATAGGCTTGAGATTTTTTTTTGCCAAGAGATTTTTCCAAACCACCAGAGAAGCAGAAGAATATGGGGTGAAACTGGTTAAGGACTACTCATCTGTGGGTGGGTTTTTGTTTGTTTGTTTGTTTGTTATACTGGCAGGAAACAGAAGCTTCTTTTCAGGCTTCTTTACTGTCATTGCAACATATTTGAGAACTCAGTATCTACCATATAAGCTATAGCAGTTCCCAAAAAGGCACCAGAGTCTCTGGTTCAGGAAGCTTGTAAACTAATGGATCCTGCATAGCTGACTGCTCCCACAAATGATATCCAGGGCCCCTGTTAGGCCATATTGTGCCTTTGTACAAGTCTGAGAAAAAGCAGGGGATACAGTGCCCTTATAGGGAAAGAAGAAAAACACAGAAAGAAAAGACCAGGGGAGGATCAAGGTAGAGACTGAAGTTGCCACAAACCAAGGAATGCTGAGTTGCTGTCAACCACCAAGAATTAGGAGAGAGTCATGGAATAGACTCCCTCTGAACCCCCAGGACTCTGCCAATATCTTGATTTCAGACTTTGAGCCTCCAGACTATGAGAGAATAAAGTTCTATTGCTTTAAGCCACTTAGTTGGATACAGCAGCCTTAAGAGGCTCATACAAGTCCACACCAGAGCGTAAAGAAGCAGACTCTCCCCCCCCCACACACACACACACATGAACGCAGTCTTCTAGACATGTTGCCTTGTGCAGATTCAACTTACTCAAATAAAGAGCATGACCCTGCTGAGGGCATGAATGTCCAAGTGCCCTGCTAACCCAGGCTGTTTCTTCAACTTCCTTTTAGCTCTCCCAACGACACAAAGCCAAACACACACACACCCTACGAGATGAGAGATGGCTAAGTGCCCTACACTAAGGCCAGAGTGGCACTAGTTGAGCCCTGATAATTCTGTGAGCATGTCACCCCATGAGGAAACTTGACTAAGGGAGGGGAAGTCTTTAGAAGGGTCAGTCCACCAGACAGAATGGCTGTATATGACCCAAATACTGTTTCCCTGGGAAGGAAAAACCATCTAAAGCAAATGGTTTTATTAGCAATTTCCTTATTAAAACACTCTCTGTGTAAAGTAATGGACTTGAAGCAAGGGAGGAGAGAGATGTTCAGCCTCTGGCAAAGAGTCCTATTTGTGGTTCTTCCTTTGGTGAGTAAAGGGAACTTGCTGTTAAAGCCATTAAAATACAAACATTCCATGGCCAACAAAGTAGGCGGAGAAGGCACCCTGACGCCCTTGGGTGGGGCCCCAGCTCCTGAGGTGGGAAGAACACTCAAAGCTAGCCAACTCACTCTGTGTAGAGCTTTGGAGGTAGGAAGAATACCACCAACATTTGAAATGAGGAGCGAGCCATAAAATGATTCATGATTAATCCACTAAAAGAGTGTTTATTGCCAACGTCTGGTCAAAGTGGGGACATAGATAAATATGGCAGGCCTCCTCCCACAACCACATCAAAATTACAACTAAAGCCCTGGCTGGTGTGGCTCAGTGGATTGAGTACTAGCCTGCAAACCAAAGGGTCACCAGTTCAATTCCCAGTCAGGGCACATGCCTGGGCTGCAAGCCAGGCCCCCAGCTGGGGGCACATGAAAAACAACCACACATTATTTCTCTCCTTCTTTTTCTCCCTCCCACCCCCTCTCTCTAAAAATAAATAAAAATCTTTTAAAAATTTACAACTAAAATATAAAATAGCCATGACTCTGAACCATCAGATATTGAGTTGAATGGATGTCTGACAAATACAAAATTAAAGAAACCACAGCCATCCAGACTGGTAGGAGGGGTGCAGATGCGAAACAGGCTGGTCCAACATCTACATATGGTAGGTAAAAATTGGGGAGGGATATCTCGGTAGAAAGGAAACCCAAACCTACACCAGGCCCCCAGAACAGGTTACAGTGCCAGGAAGATAGATTCCCATAATAATTCCCATAATTTCTGGCTAAAAAAAAAAAAAAAAACTAATAAACTGGGGATTGAGTAGAAAAAATTTCTGGAGCTCTAAGCAGTTCCTCTTAAAGAACCCACACACAGACTCATACTCAGACTCACTCTCTCTGGGCTCTAGCACCATGGTCATAGTTTGAAAGGCACCAGGGGCATTCAGGAAGGAACTGGCATCTCTGACATCCAGGTGAGAGCTGGGGGACAGCTTTTGTCCAGAAAGAAAAGTGGACAGAGCCCATTGTCCTTTTTCTGAGCCCTCCCACAACAGAGCCACAGAGCCGGAAGGCTGGTGGCATACCTGAGACTCTATCAACCTGGCTAACACTGTTGACACCATCCTGGATATCTCCTGAGACTCCATGCCACCCAAATTACAGGCCCATTAAAGCTATTAATGGTGACTTTTCCATATGAATGGATGGTCTTAGCTCATGTTTCACAACTTTCTAAATCTTGTCAAATAAATCACAGTCATCCTTAGTGACTGTGTATGGGACCCCAGGCCCCATACCTCTTGCTAAGTGGCCCCAGGACCAGACCTAGCAGCAGTGAACCTACATTCATAGCTTGGCTTCGCCTGGAAATCTCCAAGCCCAGCACAGGTAGCAGCATCTCAGATTGCTTTGTAGCTCATGTGGGGTGGCCCCCAGGCAGAACATAGGTCAGGGCTGACCTTAGCCTGTACTACCTGGGAAACCCCAGAGCCTGCACATGAAGTGGACAGCTGCAGGCCACATCAAAGTACCACCACCTGCCTGGCATGGCTGATTATCCATGGAAGGCAGAGGTTGGGGGCCAATGGTCACAGCCAGTAATTGCACTGACTGGCCTAGGTAAATCCCTCCCATTGACCTGCCAACAACAATCAAATCTCAACTAAAAAGAAAGGTGTACTCAGCCCACAAAAAGAGTGCACCTTGAGTACCAAGCTTGGGTGATAGGGGAGGCTATGCCAGAGGATCCTACAGGGTACCTACTTCATTAGGTCATGCTACTAATACAAGGAGTCATAGCATCTCTACCTAATACATAGAAACAAACACAGACAGCTACCAAAATGAGGAGATAAAAAAACATGGTCCAAATAAAATAGATCAAAACTCAAAAAAAAAAAAGAGCTAAATAAAATGGAGATAAGCAACTAACTGATGCACTGGTTATAAGGATACTCAAGGAACTCAGTGAGGACCTCAACAGCATGAAAAAGATCCAGTCAGAAACAAAGGATGCACTAATTGAAATAAAGAACAATTTACTGACAAACAGCAATAAAGTGGATGAAGCCAAGAATCAAATCAATGATTTGGAACATAAGAAAGCAAGAAGCAACCAATCTAAACACAAGAAGAAAAAAAAGAATCTAAAAAATGAGGGCAGTGTGAGCAGCCTCTGGGACAACTTAAAAAATTCTAATATTTGCATCATAGAGTGACAGAAGGAGGAGAGAAAGAGCAAGAAATTGGAAATCTATTTGAAAAAGAAATGAAAGACAACTTCCCTAATTTGGTGAAGGAAATAGGCATGCAAGTCCAGGAAGCACAGAGTCCCAAACAGAATGGATGCAAAGAGGTCCACTCCAAGACACATCATAATTAAAATGCCAAAGGTTAAAGATAAAGAGAGAATCTTAAAACAAGCAAGCGAAAAGAAGTTAGTTACCTACAGAAGAGTTCCAATAAGACTGTCAGCTAATTTCTCAAAAGAAACTTTGCAGTCTAGAAGGGATTAGAAAGAAATATTCAAAGTTGTGAAAGTCAGGGACCTACAGCCAAGATTGCTTTATGCAGCAAAGATATAATTTAGAATGGAAGGGCAGATAAAGAGCTTCCCAGACAAGAAAGATTAATGGAGTTCATCATCACCAACTCATTATTACATGAAATCTTAAAGGAACTCACTTTTTAAAAATAATAAGATAAAAACTATGAACAATAAAATTGCAATAAGTATATATTTATCAACAATTGAATCTAAAAAACAAACTAAGCAATCAAGGAGAACAGAGATAGAGCCATGGAGATGGAAAGTGTTTTGATGGTTGCCAGATGGGAGGGGTTTTAGAGGAATTCGTGAAGAGGTAAGAGGTAAGAAGTACAAATAGGTAATTACAGAATAGCCATGGGGGTGTAAAGTACAGTACAGGAAATGGAGTAGTCAAAGAACTTATACACATGGCCCATGGACTTGAACAATGGTTGGTGGATTGCCTGAGAGAGTGCGGTATCCTATATATATATATTTATATAGTGTTTATTGTTTAGTGTTTATATATATATAAAACACTATATAGTTATAGTGTTTATTGCCAAGTAGAAGAAAGCTCTCTGAAATTAAGGAGAAACAGTTGATTTTCAAGGCTGGCTTAAGTCTACTCTTTGGCTATATGACAATTATTTGTGGAGTTCCTGCAAAGTGCAAAGCAGAAGTGCCTGGAGAAAGGATGGCTGAAGTGTCCTGGGAGTAGGGTTTAAGCAAAGGGGACAACCACTAGGTGTAAAACAGAAATAGGGGAGGTGATAATTTTCACTTCAATCTCTGGTCTTCAAGCATATCTCATCTTTCTAAATCCCTGAGTCTCTCAAAGGAAACTACATGTTTTTTACACCAAAGCTGACCAATATTTTTTCCCAAACATATTCTGGATGTTAAAAATTGTTTTTAACTGCAGGATACAAGTATTTATAAAATATGATACACATCTTATTGGAAATATGGATAAAATAGTTCTTACTGCATTTAGAAAGTCTTTCCATTTTACTTCTTATACTTTGCTATCTATAATGACTTCCACATTTTCCAGAATAAACAAGGATAGCTAGTATAATCATAAATATATGTGAAAATTTTTTGTTTTACAATTTCATGAGAACCATCTGGAAGACTCGTCTGTCTACAATGTCTGATGAAATGCTCCTGCAGATCTACCCTGGCTTGAGGAAACTTCATGGTTCAAAAGTCCACTAAGAAACCAGAACCCAGTATTTTTCCTAAGTTATATAAGCAGAAAATAATTTTAAAAGGGGAAATGCATTAAAGGGAGTGGGGAAAGAAAATGAAGCTCAATGAAGTAACTCTGGAAAGATTAAGGAAAGTTATTTTGACTAGAAACTATAAGGCTAAAGACAAAAATAATTGCATATAAATAGTGTACTCTGAAGTTGTTTCTTACAAAAATGTGAACCTGCTAAGGCTGTATAATGGGTTTGAATGGTGGATGGTGAGACCCAGGTTTCTCACTGTTGAAGGAAGAAGCTATAGATACACAAAGAAGGGAAGCTAAAATGATCCATGAAGTACTGAATTAGAGTCAAGAACATCAGTATAAATCATGTTTGGCTTAATACAGATATAGATATATAGAAATAAATTAGATAGATAAATAGATAGATAGCCATAGAGAGATAGAGAAATACAGATATGGGTATATACATGGGTTGTTATGCATACATACACAGTACTTGTAGTTCTTAGCCCTTTCTTGCTGAGAGAGCTAAAAGCAATGACACCCTAATAGCAATAAGTACATCCAATGCTTACTTTCACTATTTATTTTAATTTTTTTATTATTTTAAATTCATATTTTTATGAAATGTATTGTTATTTAAAAAGAAAAGAAAAAGAGGGAAATAGCTTTCCTTGAGCCACAGCTCCATCCACTAAATGACTTGCGCTTCCTAACCTACCCAAACAGCCATCTTTAGAAAACCCCAAATTGGCCAAAAGTGGATACAGACTCAAACGGCTCTCCCTGTGTCTGAGTGTCATTGCCTGAGCAGTGAGTGGCCTTACCCACAGGTAGCTAAAGAGAGTAAAACACTGTTGAGGAGCACAGGGCTCTTTACGTAGGGGCCCTGATTTGGCCTCTTTCTCCAGGGCAGCATGCCATGAGCAGGTCTAAAGAAAATGCTTTATGTCATGGAGACAAGCACCATGCCACCTGACCCCTGGTAAACCAGGAAAGCCCAACAATGATGGAGAACATGAGTTCAGGGATGCCACAGAGTCTGGCAGATTCCTTTGTATTGGATGTTTTCTTACCCTACCAAGTGTCCATGCCCACTGTACCCTCTTATCCTCTTACCCTCCATGCAAACAACATTCTGAGGATAACATGTAACCCTGTGGTTTGAACTACGTAGGCGCCCCTTCATTCCCTGCACCAATCTTGTTCAAGTGCAGGAACCCTCAACCTGTGATGACATGCCTTAGTTGTTTCTGTCGCCCCAGTGCCCAAGGTGTACTAGGCTCTCAATAAATGTTTATTGGACAAATAAATGAAAGGATGAATAAATGAATGTTCCAAATCTGCAAAGGGGTTCAGGAAATGCAAGTATGCAAAGCAGTTTATATAAAATGAACTCATAGCTCTTTAAAAACTCAGCTTCCTCCCTCTTCCCTTCCTCTATTTCATCACCCTGGTCCAGATATAGAAGTTCCCAAAAGGAAACAAAGCCAGTTCAGAGTCATTTTAATTTTGCAGCTGTAATTAAAATGTATTCTGTTGCTAGCCACCACCCATCATCTGGGGGTCACACGAAGTTCTTAGTATAGGCCATGTTGTTCTAGATGCAGCATTGTGATACTGTGATTTATAATAAGAAATATATATATTTGGTTTTCCTTCATTTCTGGCACAGAGCTCCTAGTATCTTGGAATTTCCTAAGTGGAAAGAGTGATAAAGGTGTCTGTTATCATTCCTCAAAAGCCCCTTTCAAACTTGAGTTTGTGTTCATGAAATGACTTTGGAAAGTCCCTCAAGGTAGGGGCTAGTTATCAGGGGAACCAACAGGACTAGAGGGTTGGAATTCTCATCACTGCACCCCTATCCTCACCGAAAAGCCAGGGTACAGAGAGCTTCCTGGCTGGTGAACACATGCAGGGTGCTCTCCCTGAGTTCTATCATTTATAATAAATTGCTCATCTAGTAAGTGAACTGGTCTCCCGAGTTCTGTGAGCCAATCTAGCAAATTAATCAAACCTGAGAAGGGGTTCCTGGGAGCCTCTGAGTTACAGCCAGTGGTCAGAAGCACAGATAAATAATGTCTGGGATTTTTGCATAGGCTAAGTCATTTCCAAAAATCTTTTCCTTCAGGAGTGTATCTAACCTTCAGCAGTCACATCTCATTGTCCAGGGACAAATGATTATCACCAGTTAACTAAGGAGGAAACAGGTTCATAAGTGGCTGCCCAGAATGAAGCAGATAAGAGGCTCAAAGCAGCACTTTGGATGCCAGGTTCAGGGGTTTCTTCCATGGAATCTCACTGCTCATAGGCTAGTTGAAGAGAGAAGACAGTAGCACTTTAGAAGAAAGAATCAGAGGTCACCATGCTGGCTGGAGCAGTAAGGGAAGCCTCAGGAGGAGAGGAGCTTGAGCTGGACAAGTGGAAAGGAGAGGCCATTCTAGGCAGAGGGAAGAACAGGAACAAAGGGAGAGAGCAGGACTTCTCAGGGCTTCCAAGAAACACGCGACAGAGCCCAGGTGATAGGGGCAGTGGCATAGCACTACACATACCTGGGGAAAGAGAAGCTCTTTATTTGTGAACTTGTGGTTCTCAACCAAAGTTCTTTGGTCAAGCCAAAATGTTCTTGACCAGGACTTGGTATTTAGAAGTCAATTTGCCCTCTGATATATTGTTTGGGCCACATGGCTATGCTCAATTTTAGTAATTTACTGAGATTATTAAGAGGAGCATCTTATGATGGAAGCAAAAGTAGAGATTTACAAAGAGGTTAAAGAGGATGATAATTCCTAAGGCCTTTGACAATAGGAATGATTCTCAAAATCAAAGAAAATCTGCCGCATGTGAGAACGCTATGACTGCAAATGGACAGCCACCAACAAAGAACGCAGAAAGGAGTGCAACTGGAAGCCAGCTTGGACATCAAATACACATTAGGCTAATGTAATTAAAAGTAAGCTAGGAACTTTTCATTCAGTATTTCATCTACCATGTGCTAAGAGTAGTTCTAGATACTGGGGGTAGAGCAACAAACAAAATTCAGTTGCTGCCCTCATGGAGCTTTTATAAATACAAATGGGGGACAAACAATATTTTTATTGGGGGCCACTAAGTGTTGTGAAGAAAAATAAATCAGGACAAAGGGTCAGGAGTAATGGGGGGCAAGCCAAAGGAACATTGGTGTTTACGCTCAGTGGTCAGGAAGGCCTTGCAGATAGGGTGTCCCTGATCAGGGAGCTAAAGAAATGCAGTGATTCTTGAGACCCACAGGTTGAAACACAATGAAAATGCTGCCAATAAAATGTGTATATTTTATGTTTAATTTTTGTTTAAAATTGTAAAGCCTTTTGTTTATGTAAGTGGTGGTATGTACTCACGTGGTAAACACTGTAGTCCGGTAGGCCCCCCAACACTGGAGAGAGTAGTGCGGACCCCAGAGTGCTGGCATTTCCCTCAGGCTCCTGCAAAGGTCTCAAAGAGCAAGATTTTCTGCTGGCTTGGCTTCTGCTTTAGCTACCTGCCAAGGGAGCAGAAACAAGTCTGTTTTGGCAAAAGGAGCATGATAATACAGCCATTACTAATAGTTCACTAATAGTGTTTTTGACATTTTTAATTGAGTTTATTGGGACGACTTGGTTCACAAAACCACGCAAGTGTCATGTGCAACATCAACAGCACACAGCATTGTACACCCACCACCCCAAAAAGCAAAGCATCTTTTCATCCTTCCTTCCCCTACTCCCAACCCCCATTCCCTCTGATTATCACCACACTTTTGTGTGTGTCTGTTATATATACATATATGTATTATCCCTTCACCTCCTTTCGTCTAGCCCCACTAAGTCCCCTCCCCTCTGACAGCTGTCAGTCTGTCCCATGCATCCATGCCTGTTTGTCGGTTTATTTTGTTCATTAAACTCTACATATGACTGAGATCATATGATACTACTTGTCTTTCTCTGACTGGCTTATTTCACTCTGCATAATCTCCAGGTCTATTCATGCTGCTGCAAAAGGTAAGATTTCCTCCTCCTCCCCTCCCCTCCTCCCCTTCCTCCCCTTCCTCCTCCCCTCCCCCTGCCTCTCCCCCTCCCCTCCCCCTCCCCCTCCTCCTTCTTTTTCTTCTTCTTCTTCTTCTTCTTCTTCTTCTTCTTCTTCTTCTTCTTCTTCTTTTCTTTAACAGCTGAGTATATTTCACTGTGTAACTACACCACAGCTTTTTAAAAGTTTAAAATGAATTCACATTACTGTTAGGTAAAAATAATTTGGGAAATATGAACAAACACTATTTGTCACTTTGGCCTTCAAAATCTACCTCATTGATTGGGTAGTAACTGTTGAGAGTTCATTTCCTTCCCATTAGTCCTTCACAGAAAACAGAGCCATCTGCTTTACCTTACAGAGAGGTTGCTGATCAATCTGCATACTGGCATTTTTCTGGATCTCCTGATGAGCCCCAAACTTAGCCCACAGGGAACATGCCTTCCAGTTTGGAGGGCATGTTTGTCACGCAACCTGCTGACACCAACTTGTTGCAGTTAAGTCTCATAATCCTAATGATGCAGAAACAAAGCAAGCAAAGCTCAGAAGAAACAGAAACCTGACTCATGTCCTCCATGCCTAGGGGAAATTGGTGGCATCTGGTGACCCTCCCACAAGCCAAAGTAAGCACTCGGAGTTAGGCTGCTTGGGAAGAAAATGGGGGCTTATTCCTTAATTACTTAATACTCTGATCTTGAAGATGGTAAAATCCATCCCATTTGTGTAGAACATGAGCTCTAGAGCCACTACCAGGGCTTCTGTCTCACAGCTCTGCCACTGACTGTGTGACCCTGGGCAAGCTGCCTCCCTCCGTTTCCCCACCTGATAGGAATGTTGTTAGGATAAAATGAGATAAGATGGGAACCTACTATGTGCCCAGAACATAGAAAGCTCTGAATCAATGTTAGCCAGTGGTGGTACTTCTGCCCCTCCTTATCTCTTGCCTGGACTATGGCAGTGGCCTCTTAACTGGTTTCTGGCCTCCGGCCCCCCTCCCCTTAACCCACGTTGTTGCCAAAGTCTTCTTCCAACACATAAATCTGATTCTAAAGCCCACTAGTGATTCCTCTGCTGCAATATACTCAGACTCGCGTGCATGACATATCAAACCTTTTGTCACCTGACACTTCTGCACCTATGCATGGTGTCTGCTCAGCCTAGAATTCCTTGTCTCACCTTCACCACCTGCAAAACTCTTACTCATCCCTTAAGATTCAACTTAAGCATCATTTCCTCCAAACTCTTCCTACCACTCCAAGCATAGCCCAGCACCTTTTTCTTTGCTTCCTACAGAATGTTCAGTGTTGGCTTTAAGGATGGCACTTGCTGAGTTGTACTGCTATTGCTTGCCTGGTGTTCTTCCCTCCTAGGCAGCTTTGTTTAGCCAGACCACAGGTATGGGGTCAGGGTCAGGGACCACAGAGAATGACAAGTCAGACCCAATAGGAGTTCTTTTACTCTGGTTTCTCTCACCTTAGCCAGCTAACAATGCAAAGATGACACATAATAATGCTACCTCCTGCTTTGCAATGTTAAGGACTTGAGGCTTTATTCAGAAGAGAGAAGATTTGTCAGAAAAAAAGAGTGAAGTGATCAATTTTGCACACACTAGCTGGTGTTGAGAACTGACTGTAAGGAGCAAGACCAGAGGTAAGAGATGAGTTAGGTGACTCAAGGAGACCCCTCAGATCTCTTCCTCTGTGTGCCCTTCCCCTCCTATTCATTACTCTGCTTTGCAAATTACAGCTGTCTCAGCCTCCCCAAACTCCAGTCTCCTGCAGCAAGGCCAATACGTCCTGCTTGGCTTCTCCCTTCCATAGTCTGTCTGGAAAGTACTTCCAGGCAGCAAGCTGGAGTAATCATGGGGCTCATTGTGCTTGTTTCCAGTTCTCCAGTCTGCAGTTTTAGAAGTCCAGTCTGGCTGTGCTGTGGAGAAAAGAATGAGAAGGCCAGAGTGGAAATAGGAGACCAAGTAGGGAATGACTAAAGCAGTCTGGTTGAGAACAATGGAAGAAGTCAGAAGTTAGACTCAATATGTTTTAAAGATAGAACCCACAGGTTTGGCATATTAATTATAGCTAGAAGTGAAGGGAAAAAAAATCAAGAAGCTTTTGGACTTGAGCAGCTAGGTGAGTTGTGGTGCCAACAGAGATGGAGAGCACTGGGGTGAGAAGCAGGTTGGGAGCACATCAAGCCTGAGTTTCCTACCAGCTTCCCTAGGGAGATGGCCCATAGGCATCAGCCATATGTGTCTGGAAAACAGGGTAAGATGGAAGCTATAAATCTGGAAAACAGAAGGAACTTAAAGTCAGGATTAGCTAAGAGACTGAGTATAGCTAAAGAAAAGGTTCAAAGAGTTAGGCTTGGGGCACTTGTGCATTTCGAAGACAAAGAGCCAGCAAAGCAAACTTATATACCCTTCACATAGTCATATAACGTCTTTACTCAGTAACATCTAAGATGTAAAGTTTCCAGAACAAATACAACACCCATATCACAACGCACCCTTGAAGAGTCATATCTTATAACTAATAACCCCAGAAAGTGCAAACCCTACCCCTCAAATGGCCCACAAGGAGCTGAAAGCCATCTGATCTAGAATCAGCCCATGTAAGGCCGAGAGTTTATAACCAAGGATAGCATTATGTGGTGACAAATACACAGGAATAAACATCAAGAGACACCCAGTCCAGTCCAGATGACAGTTTTCATTAAGTGAACTCGCGTACTTGTCAACCTCTCTGGACCGTGGTTTCTTCACTTATAAAATGAAGAGATTGAACTAAGTGGTCCTTGAAGTCTCTTCTAGCCTTTTATTTTAAAAAGCCTAGACGAAAAGTGCTAAACAACAAGAAAGGTTTTTGGAAGATATCCACGGAACGATCTGCCCCCTAACTCCTGATAACGAGACCTCTCCAAGCTCTCAGGGTTTCCAAGATTCAAATGCCTGTCAGAGTGCAGGCCACATCCCATCAACTGCCATGCCAGTTTATTTTATTTCACTCTATTTATTTTTTAAGACTTTATTTATTATTTTTAGGGAGAAAAGAGAAGGGAGGGAGAGAGAAAGAGAAAGGAACATCAATGTATGGTTGCCTTTCACCTGCCTCCAGCCAAGGGCCTGGCTGGAGACCTGGCTTGCAACCTGGTTATGTGCCCTGATTGAAAATCGAACCAGTGACCTTTAGGGTTGCAGGCCAGCGAGAATCCACAGAGCCACACCATCCAGGGCCAGTTTATTTTGAACAGAGATAATTTAGCATAAAGAATGGTTGGCTAGGTCTGAAAGAACTGAAAAGGCAAAAAGAGAACTCAAGGGCTCACAGAGGGAACAGGGAGGGATACAGATCCCCTCACTAGGGTTGTGGGAAACAAATGGAAGAGGTAAAAGGATTAAAACCTAGAAGCTTGGGGCAGAGTCCAAAGGAGCTGGGATCCAGACCTCTGAGGAGGAGGCACTGGCCAACTGACACCACAGCCCAGATCAGACAGGGAGGAGCGTTGTCCTCCAGAAGCTAACTTTGCAAACATTAGGCAAATAGCGAATTGGACCCACCTGATGCTACTGGAACAAACTGGTTGTGCCAAGGTGAAAAGAAGTGTTGCTGGGGCTTGCTGAGAGGCACTAACCAGATAGGGTCAAGTTCCTGGGTCAAGTTCCTGTCCCTCTTCCTACCTCAACCTTCCTCTAGCACCCCCTGCTGGCGCTACTGAGGAGCAGCTGGCAAAGAAGAAAAGTGATTTGCAGGGAGTCCCTGCCCCAGAAGCAGTGTGGCGGAGTAGATTTGAAGCTGGGGGATACACTTAGTTATTTTGAATTGACTAGAAACAATATTGGATTTGTAATCTGTAATACATAATGTGGAATTATAAAAAAATCTTTACTGAGTACTCTAGAGCTTCCTTTTTATTTTTTTATGGTTGTTAGGTCAGAGGGGCTGGCCCCCATTTCTCTCTGTATATGGCCCACCCTTCCACAGGAGTCTACCAACTGGCTGGCCTTGGAGCTAACTTTGTTCCCATGGAGTAGCCTGGGAACTAATCTCATTCCCATAGGGACTCAAGGGCAAGCAGTATAGCAATTCTGAATAAGCAGATGTTGCCTCTGGGAAAAGCAGCTTCTTTGTTCCAAAGGTATATAAAAAGCCTCTGCTATAAGCTAGGTTTGCTGCTGCTGTCTGGGGGTGGAAAAACCATACATAGGCCCACCAACCCCGGACGAGCTGCCCAGCCTCCCAGTCATTAGCCTGCTGCCGCTTCTAATAAAGTATGCCTAATCCCCTGAAGGCTCTGGGTAGGTTTTTCTTCACCACCAACCTAGGGACAATCTCCCGGAATTCTGAGCCAGTAACTCCGGTCTGCCTCACTGCAAGACCTAACAATAGTATCTGTGTTCCTATACTTAAAGGTGTGATTTTAAGCCCACCAAATAAATTTGTCCCACAATACTCAGAAGGCATCTACCTATCACACTCCATTACACATCTAGTTATTCTGTCACTCAGTTAACACTGTTTCAGGTCCTATATGTCACCCATTATTCTAGGCACTAGATTCTTAGCTATGTGATTTGAGAGTCACCTGAAATGGAGTTCCTCTGAGTTTAACAATGAAGAAAAGAGTATTTTCTCAAGAATAAATAATGAAAGTGTACATGTGCCCTAGCATGTTGGCTAATTCTCTAACCCTCTTTGAAACCATTTCCAAATCCCTTCTTTCATTTGGCCCCTTTCCATTCCCATTCATCATCCCATAGATGCCCAAAACAGCTTGTAGAAACAGAGACAGATGTGAATATACTCGTGTCACTGAGTGAGGAAAGCAAGGCTAAGAGAGCTGGTCAGTTTACACACTCAGCTTTATAAGGAGTTGGACCATCGTTTATACTCAAGTCTTCTGATTTAAAATACAGGGCTCTTCCTACCACACCTGGATGTCCTGGAATGAATTAGTTTATCTAATTGGTGGGTGGTATAGACCTTTGGAGGGAAATTCAGAAACTATTACGCTTTCCCCGACCAGCCTAGTCACCACACTTGGCTGGACACAGGTGGCCTCTCATCTGAAACCCTACAAGGAGGAAATGCTGGGCAGCTTGACCAACCTAAAAGGCAAACTAAGGATAATGGAGAGCACCACCAATATTCGTGATACAGAAAATCTGAGAACTTTCAGAAATGAAAGCCTGGAACACCCAGGGTTCTTTCTATAAACAATGGCATTGCTCAACCAGTGGAAACAGTAAAATAAAAGTTAAAAATAAATAAAAATTATAATTGATCTAGCATGAGACCTATTTTGGGGGAATAAGTGTCATGGCTTCTGAAAGGTGAATGGAAGCCTCCCAAGCATCACCTGAGAGGCATCCCCAGGCCTGGTATCCTGAGAATTGCAACATTGGCCCAAATGCCTAATTCAGCTTCACAGCCTTCCTAGAGCTGGGAACTCCCTTGTGTTGACCACTCTATCCTCTGGCATGCAAAAGGGAAAGAAGAAGAATGCTCCATTCCTCTCTCTTTTACTACGTCTATCCTTCCATATAACTACATATGCAATTAATAGAAGAGGAGATCAACTGACATTAAAAAATCAGAGTCAGTAAGGAAAGCCAGGTGGCCTACATCTTTGCTAAGGAAAACAGGTATTTACAGAGCTCCCATTATACACCACAGACACTCAGTTAAGCGGTGCGGATACAAAGTGATGTAATTCACCTTTGATGCATACAAATTATGTAATTGCCCTCCATCCCCAAGAGCAGACAAGTAGATCAATGAGAACTAGAAAAGCTCCTTGCAAAATGGGGCATGGCTTTTCATCTCAGAAATTTCAAACACCCTTTGCAAACATTCATTAGTCTCAACCCCATTCCATAGGCAGTGGGTGGAAAATCCAACATTAGCCATAAACTCCACCTCTATCTCTTCCAATCCACAATCACCTCTCCCTCGTAGAGTCTGATTCATTAAGCATTTTTGCTTTATTCATTCACTTCTTCTTTCACTCAGCCCTCCAGGAGCAAACCAAGAGCAGTTTTTATGAAGATGCTGCAGAGTGGGCTTCTCCCTTTCCAAGGAGTGTGGGAGGATCACTAGGAAAACAGAGGTACAGCAAGAGTGGCGGAGATTGAGGTGGGTCTCTGACTTCTGTCTTCAGGATATTTGGTCATTCACAAAGCTGAAGAAGTATCTGTCTCACCACTCTTTATGTGTTGTATTTATCATAGTGAGTGGCTTATTTTGAGTGCCTATCATGTTCTCAGTGTCTAGACATGTCATCTCATTGCCTGATTAGGAGGTTACCCCTGAAGTTAGAAAGATGTAGACATTGATCCATCTTTGTCACATAATAACTATGTGGCCTTGAACAAGATTAATTACCCTTGGAGCTTCAGTTTTCCTCATCTGTTAAATGGAAATGATAATAATACTATCAATTTGGTAGAATTGTGAGAATTAGATAAGGAAACTTGTGCAAAGTATTTAACATAAGACCCAGCAATAAATGATTGAGATTAAATGCTTAATAAATATTAATAAAATTCACCACAACCCTCTGAAGCATGTATTAGATATTATTAGTATTTTTTTATATATGAGAAAACGGAGTCACAGATAAAGTCATTAATCGAGGTCACCAACTGTAAGTGACAGAGCCCATACTGTGTGACAGGACCCAGACCCCATGCTGGTAACCACCACAGCTAACACTGTGGGTCACTGTGCTACAGCCAAGAGACTGGTGGTCACCATCCCATTTTGGCCATACGTCAGTCATCTGGACAGAGAAGTGCAAGGAGCACTCTGGGGAGAGCAGAGATGAGAAAGGCAAAAGATGGGAAGACTTGGTTGCCAGGCAAGAAGCTCAAACTCTCATACATAAGTATCGAAACTGCAGCAAGCCAAGAAACGTCTCAGCCTGAGCTCCTATCATCATCTCTTTTATTAAAATGAGGCCATTGAAGCTCAGAGGGGTTAGGTGACCTGTATTAAGCCACATAGCTAGTAAGTTACAGAACCAGGACTGAACCCAGGCTTTCTAGCTGTTAGCTTCTTCTTGACATGGTTGTGCCTGGTTTTGTGGCTAAAACCCCACAGCCACCATGTACTGTCCACTCTTCTGGGTCTGTAGCTGCAGAACATGCTACTGCCTCAACTGGAAGGGAAAAGGGAGTGAATAGACATTTACTGAGCACTTCCTGGGTGCCCAGCTTCCTGCTAAATCCCTTTTATACATTCATTTAATCATCATGACAACCCAGACAAACAAGTTAAATTTCATGAAGAAAGAAACAGAAGTTCTCCCTTTAATTAAGGTAAATCTCCCAAGGTTGCTACTTAGCAAGAGGCAGGAAGCCTGAAACTCCTGCTTTGCCCACCCTGTTTCTCACATCACACTGCCCCTGGGAAGACTTGGGGAGAGGCTGTGTATTCATGGGTGTGACAAGCCTTGAACATCTTGTAGCCATTTAGATTTTTTTCTTCAAGAACTGGGATAAAATCAGCTGAGACAATTGAAGGGAGTGAAGAGGCACCAGGGCTGGCTTGGCAGCCTTAAGGCCCATAAATTCTACAGAGGACTCAGGATTTGTGTCTTTCTGTCTTGATCCAACAAATAACAGTAATACATTATAATGGTGCCTAGTGCAGAAAACCATAAACTCAGAGGGTTTAATTTGATTTAATTCCAAATCTAAATCTATTTTTCTCCTATAATTACATCTATAATTTTGTTTCAAGATGATTTACTTTACTGCAGGAACATTTTGGATCATGCTCAATAACAAGGGTGCTTAGCATGCTGCCAACTACTGGCTATAATAAATTTACATCCCTCAGGTTTCAGGGTCTTTTCGCTTGCATTTTTGTGTAGTGCTTAACAAGCAAACAAAACTTAAAAGCAGAACCAAGTAGGAAAATCAAGAGTTGGAGGCAGAGGAACATCTGCTTTGAGACAAACTCTTCCCTAAGTTGTAGCCATAGATGATGGTCCACATTACAGGTGATGCTGTCATTTGGGCTTGAGATCCGGATGGCTTGGCTATAATGAGATGTAGAAGCCATGTTTTCTAGGCTGAAAGTTTGGATGGGTGGTCTGATGCCAGGCAACAATAATATTTGGAAATAAGATGGTGGTGGAAGACCTGGTACCTCAGTTTGCTAAGCTCTCCCCCACCCAGGAAAAAGTAGAGCAGCAGCATCCCAGGACTTCCTCTGAGCTGCCAGGGTTCCTGAGAATGGCATTTGGCACACAGCTTGGATCAAGACAGAAAGACACAAATCCTGAGTTCTCCGTGGCATTTATGGGCCTAAAGGCTGCCAAGCCATTGCACAGCGTTTAAGATCAGAGGTGAAATCTAGGCATTTGCTTTGAGGAAAAGAATTTGCTTTCATCTGCTGCCTGTGAACTGCAAAGGCAGCAGATGAAAGAACACCAGCCAGATTCCAGAAACATTAAAAGAGATCACCTACCATCACTAAAGGGGATTTATCCCAGGAATGCGGCATTGGGTTCACTTCTAAAAATTCATCAGTGTTGATATATTATAATAAAATAAATCAGAAAAGCCATATGATCATCTCAATAGATGGATTTTGTCATCATGTTACAAAATCCAATACCCTTTCATTACAAAAACATTCAACAAACTAGAAATAAAAAAGAACTTCATTAACCAGAAAAAGCATCTATGAAAAACCCACAGCTATCACACTTTCTGTGAAAGAAAAAGCTTCCTGCCCAAGGCCAGGAGTGGAACAAAAGTATCCACTCTTTACTCTTCTACTCAACATTGTACTAGAGGTTCTGCCAGAGCAATTAGACAAGAAAAAGATATGAATTACTTCCAAGTCAGAAAGGAAAAAGTAAAACTATCTCTGTTAGCAAATGACATAATTCTGTATATAAAAAATCTTAAGAAATCCACTAATGAACTATTAAAACTTATAAGTGAATTCAGCAAGGTTGAAGTGTACAAAATCAATAAGCAAAAACCAATTGTATTTCTATACACTAGCAATGAATAATAAAAATAAGGTTAAGCTGGCCTGTGAACCCAAAGGTGGCTGGTTTGATTCCTAGCCAGGGCACACATAACCAGGTTGCAAACCAGGTCTCCAGCCAGGTCCGTAGCTGGAGGCAGGTGAAAGGCAACCATACATCGAAGTCTCTCACCCTCTCTGCCTCTCTCCCTTCCCCTCTCTCTAAAAAATAATTTTTTAATAATTAAAAATAAAAAATGAAGTTAAAACTCAATCTTATTTGCAATAGCACCAGAAAGAATAGAATACTTATGAATAAATTTAACAAATGAGGTAAAAACTACAAAATGTTGTTGAAAGAAATTAAGGGCCTAAATAAATGGAAAAATATTTCAGATTCATGAGTTATAAGGCTTAATCTTATTAAAATGTCAATAAACCATAATTGATTTTCAGATCCAATACAATATCTATCGAAAGCTCAGCTTCATTTTTAACAAAAATGGCTTTGCCCTTATCCTCCAAGAGTTCCTGAGGGTTTTCTGGGACAAGTGGGGACCCTTGTGACACAAAGTGTTAGCTCTGTTCTGAGCCCTGACTCATTGAGGGTGTCAGATGAGTTCTATACAAACCCTGGGCTAATAAGAGGCAAAAATTTATATGCAAATACAAAGAAACAGAATAGCCAAAACAATCATGAAAAAGAACTAAGTTGGAGGACTCACACTTTCCAATTTCAAAACTTACTACAAAGCTGTAACTATCAAGACATTGTGGTATTACCATAAGGATAGACATATAGATCAATGGAATAGAATTCAGAATTCAGAAATACGCTCTTATATTTATGGTCAATTGATTTTCCACAATGGTGCACAAGCAATTCAGTAGAAAAATATTGTTTTGGATAAATGGTGCTGAGACAAATGAACAATAACACACAAAAGAGCTGTACCCCTACCCCACAAAATATATAAAAATTAATTTAAAATGGCTTATAGACCTGAATGTAAGAGCTAAAATTTAAAACTTTTGAAAATAATAGAAGCACACTTTGTAACCTTGATTAAGTAATGGTTTCCTAGATATGATACCAAAAATAATCAACAAAAGGAAAAACATGAAAATTGGACTTCAACAAAGTTTAAAAGTTTTGTATGTCAAAAAACAGGGTCAAGAAAGTAAAAAGGCAGTCCAAAGGATGAGAGAAATTATTTGCAAATCATGTATCTAATAAGGAACTTGTTATGCAGAATATGTTAAAAACTCTTACAATTTTTCAAAAAGACAAAGAATCTAATTTTAAGAAGTGCAAAGGATTTGATAGATATTTCTCCAGAAAAGGTGTTCAACATCAGGTTGAGGCTACAGAATCTACCATTTTATCAGGCTCCCAAGCAGGGCAGGGACTTGGGTGATACTGATGAGGGGCTTAGAGTGTAGGATTTGAGGAGGTGCCCACACTTGGGGCAGACCCTGTACTTACACAACCTTGGGAGTGAGCATGTTCTTAAATGTGTCTGTGGCTGGCCTGCCTTATTCTAGTACTGGTCCTGTACCTAGCACTGTAGCTGTATTTGTTTACATGTCTATGCCTCTTTGAGACTCTGAGACCCTGGAGGGCAGACATAGCTTTCTCTCCATCCTTGTGTCTAAAATGGAGGCAACCAGTCATACGGCACTGCTAAAAACATTCCATGTGGCTAGTTTGAATTGAGATGCCCTATAAGTGTAAAACACACACCAATTTTGAAGACTTGATATGAAAAGAGAATGTAAAATATCTCATTAATAGTTTTTATATTGACTCTATGTTGAAATGGTAATGTTTTAAATATGTTGGGTTAAATAAGATATATTATTAAAATGTGAAAAAGAAAGATGCTCAACATCATTAACTATTAGGGAAATGCAAAACAAAACCACAGTAAGTTACTACTTTACATCCTCTAGAATGGCTAAAATCAAAATGACAAGTAGTAACAGGTGGTAACAAGAATGTGGAGAAATTGAAACTCTCATTCACTGCTGGTGGAAAACTTTGGAAAATAGTCTGGCAGTTCCTCAAAATGTTAAACATAGTGATTCTACTTCTAGGTATATATCCAAGAGAAAAAAAGACCTATCTACACAGAAACTGGTAAACAAAAATTTATAGCAGCATTATTGTTAGTAGCCAAAAACTAAAAACAACACGTAGACTCATCAATTGATGAATACATTTTAATGTGATATATGCATACAATTAAATATTAGCATAAAAATGAATGAAGTACTTATATATGCAACAACATGGATGTTAACTGAAAGAAGCCAGTCACGAAAGACCACACATATTGCATGATTTCATTTAGATAGACTGTCCAAAGTTGGCAAATCTATAGAGACAGAAAGCAGGCTCATGGTTTGGCAGAGCCTAGTAAGAAAAGAGGAATGGCTATTGTGGATTCCAGGTTTCTTTTTTGGCAAAATGCAAAAATTCTAAAATTAGCTAGGAGTGATGGTTGTGTAACATTGTGAAAATACAATATACAATATTTTGATTGTCCACTTTAAGAGACTAAATTGTATAGCATATACAGTAAAGCTGTTATTGAAAAAAGAAAGACAGAAGTAAAAAGCACTGGACTAAGGAGCCAGACGTGAGTTCAAATCCCAGCTCTGCACTTACAACCTTGGCAAAGTTGCATCATCATTCTGGGTCTCAGTCCCCCACTGTCACATGAAGACAACATTAGCCCCTTTGGAGGGGCTGTATAACCAAGGCCTGACTCAGGGAGGCCGATCTGCATATCTTGTTTCCTCCCTTCTCTCCTCACTCTTTCCTCCCAGATAACAGGAGAAAAAGAAGCATTCTATCTTTCTGGAGCATGGATGATCTTTATAACCATTTACCTAGGGCTGGCACTTCCTAGTCTCCATTCAAAACAAAAAGAGAAAATAGAAATAAGATTAACTACAAAACAAATTCACAGAGCTAGAGGGTAGAATAGTGGTTGCCAAGGGATTCAGAGGAGGTGATGAGGAGTTTCTGTGAATGTGTTCAGAGCTTCAGTGTGGGAACTGGAAATGGACAGAGATGACAGTGCACAACAATGTCAATGCACTCAATATCCCTGAACTGTACACTTAAAATGGTTAAAATGGCTGGTTGGTTCGATTCCCAGCCAGGGCACATAACCAGGTTGCAAGCCAGGTCTCCAGCCAGATCCGAAGCTGGAGGCAGGTGAAAGGCAACCATACATGGATGTTTCTCTCCCTTTCTGCCTCTCTCCCTTCCTCTCTCTCTAAAAATAATAAATAAAATCTTTTTAAAAAATGGTAAAAATGGTACACTTTTGTTTATGAATATTTTACCACAATAAAAGAATATTCATTCATTAAAATATATTATTAATTATAGTACATAATTAAAAATAATTTTATCCAACTCAGCCCTACCTAGTAAGATAATATGATTAAGCCAATAACAGGTGGGCCTTTTCTCCACCACCTGGGTCTTAGAAAGGAATAACAGTGAGAGAGAAGCTTCTGGATTCTAAACTGAGGGAGGGACCAGTGCAGGCCAATTCTGCTCTAATGGACAGAATCTGGGGGAAAGCCCTGTAAAACACGTTCAAGCCCTTGTCACAGAGTACTGCTGGGGTGGACATCATCCCATCCTGTCAGCATGACATCTCTTGAATCCCAATCCTATTTCTCCAGTTTTGCTGGGAGATTAAAATACGGTAATTCATCCAAACAAAACACTGTCTAAACAAAGCTGTTAACACCATAAACCACATCCATAAGTCCTTGTGTAGCATACCATTTCCCACATTGCTTCTTTAGGGATGCCTCTGGGGTGGCCCTCTTTCTTGGAGCACCAAAATACTAGTTGCAAATCTTACAGAGCTAAAAAAAAAGTGCTTCAGAGTTCCCAAAGCACTCTGTTATTCATTCTTTTATTTCACAAGTATTTATTAAGTATCTCCTGGTGTCAGGTCTATGCTCAGCAATGGGCTTACAGAAGTGAACAAGTCAGCCCAGGTCACTGCCTTCATGGAGTTTACAATCCAATCTCTAACGCTCAGACTCACTGGCCACCAAACTCTTGTTCTCCAGTGGATTCTCCAGATTCATACAAAGCCTTGGGATGTGGTGTAAGCGCAGGATTTGGAGAAAATGAGACCTGAGTTCAAACCCTAGCACTTCCATTTCCCTACTGAGCTACCTTCCTAAATCTTAACTTCTGCTCTGTGAAGCTCCATGGAGTTACTAGGAGAACTGAATAGGTTGGTGTATACAAAGTATTTTTTATAGCGCTTGCCACATGAGACCTGTCAAGACATGGTAGGAAATACTTTTGATCCTCCGGTTATGAATCTCTTTAGAAGGAAGCAAGTCCTGTAGAAAACACAGAACTGGGTGCCAGGGAGTCCCAAGTTAGGTCTCTATCCATATTTTCAGATGAGTCACAATCTTATTACCTCAGTCTTAACAGACATAAAATGGAATAACACCCATTGCCTCCTGGGGCTGTTGCAAGAATATTTTACTTTCTGCAGGGACCTTTGAAGCTGAAAGTGCTGATTCCCCCATAATAGAAAATAAAAAGTTACATCATCTGATAGAATAAAAACGCCTGCCTTTTTGTCACCAGGGATGTGGCCTCCACACAGGACCAACCTTCTTTTCCTGACTCCTGCTGAGTGAGATCAGTACAAATAACACCCCAATCGATGACACACAGCCACCCACCACCCACCTCCAGCCCAGGGTGGAGAGGAACATTTCAAAATTATGTTGACAAAATGTGCTTTCTATTTAAAAAAAAAAAATCCTCACCATATAATATGTTTATTGATTTAAGAGAGAGAGAGAAACATTGATGTGAGAGAGAAACATCGATTCATTGATTTGTTGCCTCCCACTTGCACTTGGACCAGGGATCAAACCCACAACCTTCTAGCATATGGGACTAGGCCCCAACCAATTGAGCCACCCAGCCAGGGCTCAAATTTTGGACAATAATAAGAGATTATATGTGTATTCCTAAGATGCCAGTGGGCACATCCCCATGAGTGCTCTATTAAGTCAGGGTTCTCAGAGAAACAAACCAACAGGATAAATATACATGGAGAGAAACTTGGCTCATGTGATTATGGAGACCTAGTTAAACACAAAATCTGCAGAGGGTACTGGCAGGCTGGAGACCCAGAGAGAATTAGAGTTCAAGCTCAAAGACCATTTGCTGACAGAATTCCTCCTGCTCTCAAAGGATCAGTCTTTCTCTATTCAAGTCTTTACCTGACCAGATGAGGCCCATCCACATTATACTCAAAGTTTACTGATTTAAATGTCATCTCACTTTTAAAAAACCTTCCCATGGAGAGAGCTTCTGGTCAGATATAGGAGTAGGTAAATGCAACTCACCTCCTCACACAACCACAGCAAAAATTAAAACTAAACTACAAAATAACTATTACCCAGAGTTGTCAGAAAATAGAACTGTATGTAAGTCCAACAACCAAGAAATTAAAAATTAAATTATTCAGGTGGGTAAGAGGGATGGAGAGGTGAAGACATAGGATAGGCAGTCCTACACCACATACGGGGGGATAAAAATCAGGAGAGACATCGTGTGAGCAAGAGACCCCAGCCCCACACTAGGCCCCACAGTCCAGGGTTCCAATGCCAGGAAGATAATTCCCCATAACTTCTGGCTGCAAAAACCAGTGAGTATTGAATCAGTGGAAGGAAATTTTAGAGCCCTAAGCAGCCCCTTTTAAAGATCCTACACAAAGACTCACCTACTCACACTCCCTACCTCTGAGCTCCCGCACAAGAGTAGCAACTTGAAATGCACCAGTGGCACACAGGGAGGAACTGAAGTTTCTGGCATCAAGATGAGAAGAGGCCATTGTCCTTGTGCTAAACCCTCCAACAGAGTCAGCAAACTGGTGTCATGTCTGAGACTCCATCAATCTTGCTAACGTTGTTTGACCTACTTTGGAGATCCTCAGAGACTCTGCCCCACCCAACCTACTGGCCCACCCAAGCTGCTTTTCCATATGAATGGCTGGCCTTGACTTCTGCTTCACAATTTCCTAAATCCTCTCAAACAAGCTACAGCTGGCCTCAGTGAGCCTCTCTGGCCCTGGACTAGCAGCAGTCAGCCTAGATCATAGCTTGGTTTCACCTGGGACTCTCCAAGACCAGCATAAGTAGCAGCCTTCTCAGGTTGCTTTATAGCTCAGGCAGGATACCCCAGGCAAAACACAGTTTGGAGCTGACCTGGGGCTGACCTTGGCCTGCACCACCAGGGAAACCACAGGGCCAGCGCACCTGGTGGACAGCTACAGACCACGTTGGAGTATCACCACCTGGCCCCTGCACAACTGATCCTCCACAGAGGGTGGAGGTTGGTGGTAGATCACCACAGCTAGTCCTTGCAGCTGACTAGCCTAGGTAAATCCTTCTCAATAATCAAGGCTCAATGACAAGAGGAGGATGTACTCAGCCCACATGAAAGGTGCATCTCGAGCACCAACCTTGGGTGATAGAGGAGGCTGTGCCACTGGACCCTACAGGACACCTACTACATTAGGCCACACTACCAAGACATGGCGTCAAAGCAGCTCAACCTAACACACAGAAACAAACACAGGGAGACTGCCAAAACAAGGAGACAAAGAAACATGGCCAAAATGGAAAAAACAGCTCAAAACTCCAGAAAAAAACTAAACAAAATGTAGATAAGCAATCTATCAGAATCAGAGTTCAAAATACTCATTATTAGGATGCTCAGGGAACTTAGTGAAGTCTCAATGGCATAAAAAACATCCCATCACTCCTGGGCGCGCAGACAGGAGCGGGCGTGTACACTCCGGAGGATTTCGAAATTATCTAAAAATACAGGTAGTTCTCACTGCCAGCCTTGATCTGCAGTGGTCGGGTGGTTCCGTCGGTTGGAGCGCCTCCCGCGTCCCCCACCCCCAAATGAAAGATAATTTCATGCACAGATACAGGAAGTAAACAAAGTGCACCTCTAGACCACAGAAGGTCACACCACTAAGATAGTAAGTCAAAGCAGACCAATCTAAGAAGCAGAAACAAACAAGAGCCACCTAAAATGGGGGGACAAAGA